>SJXQ01005261.1:0-33222 GCA_006408695.1 Aepyceros melampus
GCAGACAGGCAAGAAGAGGAGTGAAAGAACCCTGCTGGGGTGACAGACCCACTCATTTGCAAAAAAACCTTAATAAGATGAATCAGTTTGGTTTAACTTTTGCTCAGTTCATGGGATATTGTCGCATATTTCACCATTCATATCAAAATGTCTCCCAGGTGTCACCAAGAAAAAGATGATCAACATTTTCAAGAGATATTTTCAAGACTTATCAGATCATATCACATTTCCTTAAGTATATCTGCAGAAAGAAGGGAAACTTCCCTTCTGAAGTACATGGAATAGAGTCTCTGTCCCTTGATTGTGAAGCTTACACAAGTGCATTCTCACCAAGCTGGGAAGCATGTCCCCAAACTGTGGGGTCTGAAGGGGGAATGAAGGGAACCAAACCCTAATCCTGAGCCTATTAGTGCGCTTCCCACATCCTGACCCTGACAAGGACTTTGCTTTAGAATATGCACCTCTTAAGGAACTTTATTGATCATAGTACAAAGTTTCACAATTTTTTTCCTTATCGTCTTCATTTTGGTCTTGCATATATACAAAACCATGCTGGCTCACCTAGTTTTCACTTGTAAGTAGATTTTGATCAGTCTTTAAATCAGGTGAGATTAATTGCTGACACTTGTTGAGCAAGTGGACTGTTCTCACTAATAGAATTACCTACCTAGAGCCCGCGACTCCATCAGAGCAGGAAGTCTCCCTCAGTGACCAGTGGATGGGAAAGAGAGCCGTCTGAATGGAAGGGAATCACTGTAAACATCTACTTGGAGATAGTGAACCTGTTCTACCTCCAGATGCATCACCCAGGTTAATGTGAGGACATTTGCCAGGAGTCCAGGTTGGTGAGGCAGGAGAGAACTGAGTGAGCATGGGCCTATCTGGACCACTGTTCAGATGTGGATGTTTCCAGCTTTTCACCAAGCAAGGCTTGCTCAGTTTGGAAAATGGTGAGGAATAACTTTGGCATGTCACAGACAGCCTCCTTTCCTGATACTCTCTGCTTCCACACATGCCTCCTTCAGCTCTGACCTAAGCCTGGGAAGGGCCTGGGGCTCAGGCACACTGGGAAACAATATAGAAAAATCAGTGTTTTCACTTTGCACAGGAGCTGGGATGATGCTGATCTCAGAGAGAGAGATCCTAGTTCCCTGCCCAGGAATTAAACCTAGGGAACCTGGATGAAAACCAAGAGTCCTAGCCACTAGACCATCAGAGACTAGAGGCGAGAAGCAAAAGTGGCCCGGGCTCTTGCCCCTGTTTGTAAACAAGACTGTTTCAAGGAGGCAAAAACTGTAAAAACAGGTCCAACGTTTATGATTAGATACATAGCACAACATTTGGGAGAGGTCACAGGAAAACAGTTGGTTCATCCAGCTCAGAAGGAGGGCAGAGATGCACACCTGGAGAGGAGTGCGGAGTGAGTGAGGAGGAACAGTCTGGAGGTGTTTAAATCACTTATGTGGGACAGCCCTTATAGGTCTTTGCTTACCTTTGGCCAATTAGCTTGTTTCTTTCTTCACACCTGACTGGTCCACGCACCTTCCCAAGGATGTGTGTGCAACTTTCTTCTCAGATGTATCCCTCCATATAGGCCTATGGGTGCATGTCCACACTTATTATGGGGTGGGATCCCTTCCCTGTTCAACCCCAAAGAAGACTTCCTGAACATGTGCAGACAGAGAAGTCTTCCTTGACCTCAGGAGTGGGCACCTTTTCTCTTTGCTTTAGCAGAACTCAGCTTTTACCACTAGCTTTGCCCTTGGAGTGTCTGGGTGAGAACAAAGCTTGAATTTTACTCCACTTGACTAATACCAGGTGTCTGGCCCAGAGGCCCGCTGTCTCCTACCTCAATACTGACAAAGTGGAAATGGTGAGAGGTAGGCACGGACAGAGCAGGAGTGGAGAGGGCCTGAGGGCACATAAGTGAGCAAGGGGTTCTCAGCTAAGGTCCTGGCATGAGATCACAGGGGGTCTCTCATCCAGGTTCTCCTCACCACGTGGCCTGTCCAGAAGTGCTGAGGGGCTCCCATGGAGATGATGCGGCCTGGAGCAAGTCATTTACTGTCAGGACTGGTGAAGGCCTTGTCCCTGAGATAGAGCTGAGTTTCCAGGAAACACTGTTGAAATAGTCCACTATTTATGAGATCTTAGGCATTGGACATGCTCGCTGAGTATGTCATACAATCAACCTGATCCTTTTTTAATACTTCTTCCTGTGCTTAAAAAAATCCAGTGGGCTTTTTGGCTCGCTGGAGGTGACTTCATTTCGTCTCGTAGTGATGTTAACGGGCAGGTGACAGGTGCTGTCCACTGCACACGGCTCACTTGCTCTTAACAGAGGACTGAGGAGGAGCACGTGGCAGGTGAGAGAGCTCCTTAGCCCTCCAAAGGACAGGGTGGAAGGTGTCTGTGGATGCCTCACTGCAGAAATGCCAACCGCAGCCTGGGGTTGGGTGGAGGTGTTGGTCATGTGTGTCTGTACCTGCCACCTTCCACCTGTCTTTTCAGTGTCCTCTCCTCCTCCTGTGCTCCCTCTTTTCTGTCTCTCTCATCGGCACTCTCACCTTCTCTCACCTTTCAGCTCCCTCCCTCCAATTGCTCTGTGCTTTAGCACAATTTCCAGGCCAGGCTGTTTCTTTTAAGGGTGGACCCCTGGCCATCAGTCCAGCGGGCTCACATTCTCCCAACCCAGGAGGAGGCATTCTCGAGCTTCTAGTAAAACCCCAGAGAGGAATTCCAGATGAGTCGTGTTCATCTTTGGATCAGCCACAGTGGCCAGAGGTTGGTTCTGTGGGGACTGTGATTGGTTCAGCAGTCCTGCAGCCAGAGAGGAGGATTGCCGTGAGTGATAACCCCCTTCTTGGCACTGTCACTGGAGTTAGAGGGGAGCAAGTAAATGATACTCTATTAGCCCTAATTTATTAAGCCTTTAAAAATAACCTGTGTAATTACCAGAATGTCTTAGCATGTCTTGAACTCAAAAGATGCTTTAATGGCATGGTTGAAATTTTCGTTTCTGATCAAGTTTTCCCTGCTCTAATTTGTAATGTATACATTGAATAAATTTTAAGGTTATAAATACTCTATGAAAGTCATTACTAATTGTTGTTTGAGTATGGAGTGGTAATAATGTATTTGGGGCTTTTTCTGAAGACATGATTTAATAGGTATATTTTTTGAAATGGTGAGTTTCTAGTCTATGGGAAAAAGGTCTGCTGTCTTTCTAATCAATAGGGTGTGGAAAACACAAGCATTTCCAGACCAGAGTTTTTATTGGCTTCCCAGGTAAGTGCTAGTGGTAAAGAATCCACCTCCAAGGCAGGAGATGCAAGAGACTCGGGTTTGATCCCTGGGTTGGCTAGATCCCATGGAAAAAGGCATGGGAACCCACTCCAGTATTCTTGCCTGGAGAATCCCTTGGACAGGAGCCTGGTGGGCTATAGTCCATGGGGTCTTAGAGAGTCGGACATGACTAAAGCAACTTAGCATGCACACACGCTTGCTGGCTTGAGTTCTAGACAGGCATGGCTTCAGAGTTAGCTAAGTGGAGACAGTAATAGCTGCCCTGCAGAGAGACCATAACTGAACAAGGTGCTATATTAGAGTATGTAGGACAGTGTCTCCATGCTCAATATTCAGTGGCTGTTTTCCATCATTTAATATAAATGACCTCCTGATTATGGTGACCCTCAAGGTCATGTGACATCCTGACAAGGCATGTTAAGAACATATCTGTAAATGCAAGGCATTCTTGTGATGCTGTTGCCTTCTTGGTAAAATGTCTTGATTCTGAGTCCAAGGATGAACTTTTGTATGAAGATGCTGAAGTGACCTGTCCTTTCTTGGTTTTAAATCATGGTTTTAAATCACTCCTCTTGACGCTTTAGACAGCTGACCCATTGGTTTTGTCTTGAGTCAGAAAAAATTTTTTTTTCATGTATGTGGAACTAGGCTTGTACCCTTATTAATTCGAGGTCCCTCTCCAAAGAAATCTGGACTCATTATTATTGAGAAACACAAAATATGAAAAATAATTTTTTTAAATGTCAGTTCGACTCCACACAGAGGATGGAGACAAACTGCCAGAATGCTGCGCAAGCACATTGTCCATGTGTGAGGCCCCAGGGGACCCATCTCACCTCCAGGGGGCCGTCAGCAGCACCAGCCACTCGGGAGGCCCAGGGAGCTCGGTGGACAGGAGCTAGGTGACTCAGTACAGGGCGATGGAGGCCCTGGTGCTTTTCTTTCCTTTTTTTTTTGTATTTAAAAAAATTGCATTGGAGTATAGTTACTGTGCAATGTTGTGTTAGTTTCTGCTCTACAGCAGAGTGAATCAGCTATATGTGTGTGTGTGTGTGTATATATTAAATATATATAATATATCCCCTCTGTTGACACATGCTTTTCCACATGAGGGAGGGACCATGGTCCTGGGGGAGACAGTTGTGCCCAAGACAGCTTCATTGCTGGCAAGTGCTCTGTTATAGCTGGACTCGGTTTGTAGGCAGAGTCCAGTTGTGTGATGTGTGCTCATCGTCTCATTCCCTGTTGCGTTTCCAGGCCCAGGAGACCCTCAGTCGTTTGATGGCGACCCTGTCTCTCTGGAGCTGACAGCCTAGCCCTGGTACAGTGTGACGGGCGGGGGGAAGCGACAAGGGGGATCAGTTCCTCCAGAATTCTGTTGATGCAGATCCGATTAGGAGCGCACCAGGTGGTCCTGGGGGTGAGAGTGTCCTAGACGAGGAGACCAGTCTCCAGGAGCCAGGCCTCAAGCCCCGTCATGCCGTGAGGCCTGTCCCATTTCATTTGTAGTCAGCTTGAGACATTTTAATTAACCAGTGATGGTGTTAGTAAGGGTGTGCTTAAAGTGCTGTCTGACTTAATTTGCTGTTTAATTTACTCTGAGGAACCAGGAGAAAGGGCAGCTACTCCTCCCACTGCGCAGGCGAGGGGCAGTCAGATCCAGTCTCAACCCCACTGGTCTGTGGTTGGAGGAAAAGTGTCTGTGTTCCCTGCTTTAGGATATTGCACATTAAACTGAAGGTGCCTCACACTGTTAATATTCCTTTTTCCATTATTTGTATGCATATGAGCTGTGTGTTCAGATTGAAATGGGGTGTCATCAGAGTAGAAGGAAGCAACCATTTTCAAAGCAATGAAAAATAAACTTGAGCTAAAGAGACAGACTTATTGTTCTGTAATCATGTGTTCATTGGACACCTAAGTGGAGCTGCCTCTTGGACCTCCACTCAGCACTGTCATAGGGAGCAGTATGTGAAGTTGGCCAACCACTTACCCCTTTAATTCAGGCATCAGTTTCTAGAGAAACGACCCATGAAGAAACCTTCTTCCTAGTTCTGATCCCTGTAGCAGACGCCTTGGCTGGAAAATGACAAGACAGAACAGTGGCCAGTGGAGCCTGGAAATGTGTAAGGAATATGACATACACTCATTAAAGGAGTAATTCATATGCATTAAGATACAATAGGCAATTAAATTCATGAATTTATTAATTCAGCAAATATTTACATCTTACTGTGTGCTCGGCAAATTTCCTGGCCATGTGTATCTTACCCTCTAGTGAGAGAGGCAGACAATAAAGAAGTGAACACACGCATTTTTAAATTATAGGTTGAAATCAGCACTATGAGGAAAGTAAAGAGTGAACCAATTTTGCAGAATGAAAAGCAGAAGAGTTTCATTTAGAACATGAGGTCAGAAGAGGCCTTTCTGAAGAGGCAACATTTATGTTGACACCTAAAGAACCTGAGGCTGGCGAGGGGCAGGGTGGTGAGCCTGGCTGGCAGAGGTGTGGGAAGGTCACAGAGCCTGACAGAAAAGACTGACTGCTCTCCAGGGCATGAGATGAATCTGAGGGAACAGGCAGGGGCCTGACCATTCAGGCCCTTGCAGTTATGCAAACAGACTGACTTTTATCGTGGGTACAGTAAAAATTCTCGCAGGGCTTTTGAAAGAGAATGACCTGATGCGATTCATGCACAGAAGAGGCAGTTGGGCCAAGCGGGTAGGAGACGGGGGACCATGGTGTTGAGAAACGAGCTGGGAGGAACTGAGGCGGCCCAGGTGAGAGGTGTGACGCTCTGGACCAGGAGGGGCAGCAGGAGGCGGCAGGAAGTGGGCGCTCTGCACACACGCCGTCTTCAGTTCCTGCCTGGAGCAAGTTTGGAGGTCAGAAAGTCTAAGTCTCAGCTCCATCATGACAAGCTTATGTTAACCAGAGTTTAGAGATCAGGAAAGCAAACTTCCCCTTTTCTTTCTCCTAAAATTATTTACAAAAAGCCATGGCTAAGAAAAGATCTGAGACTGTGGATATCAGAAAATTTATTTTATAAAACTTAGTTCTCCAAAAATGATGTAAAACTCTAAGGCAATGGTTAGATGGAAAAAAGTCATTGCACTTGCTTCTTTATCTTATCATGTTTCAAGAGATGTTTTTAAATTTTGGGGAAATCCTTTTTTCAAAGCCTCATGTTCAAAAATGGAAAAAACTCACCCTGAAAGGTTCTGGTTCGAGCTTGTTCACATTTTTTGCTTTGAAAAAGGATTTAAACATTTCTGGTGAGTTTGTAGAGATTTATGAAGGTATCTGAGCAATTATTAATTTCTCTTCAGCATTTGCTTAAAAGTTTTTTTAATGTATTAGCAAAGTTTGTAGTAAAATATATTTCGATCAAAATATGGTACATGGTGTAAAGATATTTAAAAATTAATCATTAGAAATAACAGTATGGAGTTTACAAGAGCTGAAAATGGGCTTCCTTGGTGGCTTAGTGGTAAAGATGCCCCTGTCAATGCAGGAGACACAGTTTCAATCCTTGGGTTGGGAAGATACCCTGGAGGAGGACATGGCAACCCAATCCAGTATCAGTGTCTGGGAAATCGCATGGATAGAGGAGCCTGGCAGTCTACAGTCCATGGGGTCGCAAAAGAATTGGACACGACTTACTGACTAAACAACAGTGAACTGAAAATCATTCCTAAAGTAGCAAGCTATTATTTGGGGAGTCATTTTCAGTTTCTTTAGGAGCCTCTCAATGTGATGATTATAACCTGTAGGAAGAGAAAGGCCAGATTTGTCTAAAACTAAATTCTTAGGTTTGTGTGGACTTCACTGGAGCCTGGACTTTTTAAGTAGAGAAAAATGTAAGAATTCAAGGGCCCTGCAAGTCACCCCCTAGTGACATCTTCCTGACTGGCTTTGAGCCCCCCAAGCAGAGGAGCCCACTGGCCAAACATCCTTCTTCCTGTCTGCTTGGCACTGCACACTCAGACATGGCAGACCAGGGGGGAGCTGATAGAAATGGAAAACGTTGAGAGAGTAGCATTGAAACATGTATGTAAATCATATGTAAAATAGCTAGCTGGTGGAAGTTGCTGTATAACACAGGGAGCTCAATCCAGTGCTTCTGTGACAATCTAGAGAGGTGGATGGAGTAGGGGGTGGAGTAGCCCTTGTTGAGGGCTGGGGGCAGAAAGGAATGGGAATTGACCTCTGACAATGTTCCTTTGGTGGGTGGAATGTTCTAAGAATAGACAGCTGCACAGCCTTGTGGGGTGTGGGGTATGGGTTTTTCTGTTGTTTGGTTTGTTTTGTTATTTGTTTGTTTGGCCACATCATGTGGCTTGCGGGGTCTTAGTCCCCTCATCCTTCCCCACCCCTCAGGACACTGCTGAATCCTAACCATTAGGCTACCAGGAAATTCCCTGTTCAGTCCCGTGAGCTGTCCACTTTAAGTGGACATTTAATAATATTTTAATGATATCTTAATAAAGCTATTTTTTTAAAAAAGCAAGTAAATAGATTTCTCACATTAGCCACTAGGCCTAATCGTGGACCACAACTGAACATCCCATCTGTCCTCAGCAATCTGTTCAGGCTGGTCACAGTTTTGAAACCGTATGTCGGTTATTTTCCTTCCTGCTTGGTCCACTCCTGGCCATTTCCCCTGTTCTCAGGAGATATACTCAAGGAAACCAAGTCTTTCAACTACTAATATGACTAAATGAGCTAAATCAAAATTTGAGAGATAAATCTGCTGGCACAAATTTGTAGGAAAACAAGTAGCAGAATTCATTCCAAAATTTAAAAGATCTATTTAAATAATGACTCTGTAGTGATGAAATGAGCAGTATTTCTCTGTATAAACTTCAAATTCAGGAAATCTTAAGTCATGTTAAAACACCCACACACACACAAAATAGGTAATATGTGTGTATGTGATCTGAAATGAGTCATGTATTCCAAATAAACTTTTTTCAGACCTAATCTCCACGAGAAGAGTCAGATTGTCCAACTTTTCTCAATCTGTAGTTCTGATGGAGAAGAGATAAATCCGAGGGATGGTATGGGGAGGGAGGTGGGAAGGGGGGTTCAGAATGGGGAACACGTGTATATTTGTGGTGGATTCATGTTGATGTATGGCAAAACCAATACAATATTGTAAAGTAAAAAAAAAATTGTGATATGACTCTAAAAAAATAATAATAATAAAAAAACATGTACACTCGTGGCTGATTCATGTCGATGTGTAGCAAAATGAATACAGTATTGTAAAGCAAAACAAACTAAAAAATAAAAATTAATTAAAGAAAAAAAGAAAAAAAAGAAAAAAAATTACCTCTGTTCAAATAAAAAAAAATTCCTTAGGAACAAAGAGTGGCTATGATAATGGTTAAAATAAATTAAAGGGGGAAGAAATGTGTTTGCCTTTGCTCTGGGGTAAAGCCCCATCTCTCACTTCTGTTTTGTTGGGCCTCCCCCCTCCCACCAGGATGTCCCATCTACCGCCCACTGGGCCCTTGCCTGGCATCTGAATCTCCACTTGGACCCCTCTCCATGGGCTCCTGACCAGGTCGCTGCTCAAGATCTTTTATTCATATAAACAGGCTTAGAAATGTGAACCATGGACAACTGCTAGGTCAGGAGAGAAAATTTGAGCCCTTGAGAAGAAAGCAGACATTTCTCCAGGCAAAGACAGACCTTTTACATGGTGCTTCCTAGCCAGTGGGCCCTCAGTGAGGACTGGCCATCCTGGTGCTGTGGAACCGGCCGTGGAAGCGCAGCATGGCCTTGGACACAGGCATTGCTAGTCTATTCAGCTATCCAGATGAACAGCCATCATGGCAAATAAGTGTCCTCCAGTCTAGGCTCCTTAGTTTCTGTGGAAAGCTCTTGTTTATAATTTGTTCCTCCTTAAAAGGACCTTTAGATCATTACCACCATGGTTGTCATCATCATCAAAGTTATTATACATGCATAATATTTCTTATCTGCATATTATAATTCCATATCAAACTCAAATTCAGATGCTTTTGTCTGCTTCTTCTTTTTTAATTTTTAAATTTTTAATTGAAGTATCGCTGATTTATAATGTACTAATTTCTGCTGTACAGCAAAGTAATTCAGTCATACATATGTCCATTATGATTTATCTCAGGATATTGAATTTATATCCTGAGATATATATTCTCAGAGCTATACAGTTCTCTGTGCTATACGGTAGGACCTTGTTGCTTTTCCATTCTATATAAATAGTTTGCATCTGCTAGTCCCAACCTCCCACTCAATCCCTCCTCCAGCCCCTTCCTTCTTGGCAACCACAGGTCTGTTCTCTATGTAAATCTATTTCTGTTTCATATATAAGTTCATTTGAGCCTTATTTTAGGTTCCACGTATAAGTGATATCATAGGATATTTGTCTTTCTCCATCTGAATTATTTCACTTAGTATGGATTCACCCGTCCCTGGATTCACCCATCCATGTTCCTAGACGGACCTAGAGAATGGTAAAACTCCATTGTATTGAATATGCATGTACCACATCGTCTTTGCCCTTTCATCTGTCTGGGGCATTTAGGTTGTTTCCGTGTCTTGACTATTGTAAGTAGTGTTGCTGTTGGGGTGCACACTGGGGTGCATGTATGGTTTTGAATTACAGTTTTCTCTGAATCTATGCCCAGGAGTGGGATTGCTGGATCTTCTGGTACCTCTGTTTTTCTGAGGAACCTCCATACTGTTCTCCATGGTGACTGCACCAACTCATGCTTGCTCTTTCTGAATGTTTTCTTACGTGAAGCCCATGAGCATTTTATTTTATTTCATTCTATTTTGATTTATTTTGCTTCTGGGTGTTTTGCTTGTTTATTAAAATCAGTAATAAAGCACCCAGGATCCCGATACTTTGAGTATCTTTCTAAGTTTGAAAACTTTAATCAGTTTCTTCTGCCATTTTATCTTACTGAGCAATGTTGACATTCTCTGGATAATCCACCAGCTTTCTCCCCGCCTCCCCCACCAAGCCCTGGCCACTCTGCATTTACTCAAACGGCAGGTGGCACTCTCCCAGCATGAGCCATCGTGTTGTCCAGAGGTTACACTTGACAACATGAAACTAAGGCTCAGAGGGGAATGAAGGTGTTCTGTGTTAGTGTTCAGTGAGGAAAGAGGCCTGCCCTATCCTTTGGGGACTCAGGGCAAAGGGAAGAGAGAGTTGAAGGAGGTACAGCAGTATATGTGGGCCTGTCAGACAGTATCCTGTGACAGGTGATGGGTAAGCAGGGACTTGAAGGAAGTGAAGGAATAAAGCAGGGGCTATGGAGATAGAACATTCTATCCAGGGAGAGTGGCAAGTGCAAAGCCTGAGGGAGGCAGATGCAGTGAGCATCCTGAACAGAGTGAGCAGGAGGAAAGAGGTGGAAGATGACTGCACAGAGGGGTGCTGGGCCAGATCATGGAGCCTGGTGGACTGCGGGAAGCCAGCGCGAGGAATCCCACCCGTGACAGAGTCACGAGGCACACTCAGATGGCAGAGCAATCTGAGTCATCGGATTTCTCCCTGGTTTTTCCTGAGCATGTGCCCCAATAATAAAATTTGTTCTGTATTTGTCTGTTTCTCCACTGTTTTCTGCCAGTTTCTCGGATAGAGTTAATTCACTGTCTTAGCTCCCTGCATTTGAAAGGAGTGTTGCAGCCCAACCCCCTTTGATAATGCTCTAACCTGCCTAAGCGGATTCCTTTGACCTTTTACAAGCCTGTGAATTGCTCGCAACCCCCAGCTGTGAGGGGCAGAAGAGCCTTGAAATGTCTTAAGTTACAAACTAACTTCTCTTAAGAGCCAAAGCCTTAATAGATTTATTTCACTGTTGCTTCAATGACTGTTGCCAGACCTCCTTATCTGCACCTGGAAGTTTCTGATATACAAACTATATTTGGGGATAGGAATGTAGTAGTTTTTTGAATGTTAGCAACACTAGGCATTTGAGTTAATTGTTTCTTTTATAAATCATTTGTACTCCTGTTTGCTGTGTCCTTGCATTTATGAAAACTCAATCTTGTTCGGCACCTCCCGAGAATGGCGCCAGACCTTGGAAAAACTAACACTTATCAGAGAAGAGCTGTAAATTGTCGAATTGGCCTTTTGGCTGGAAGATCATGTAAATTACCTAAGACTTGTGTATACAATTAGGTATGCAGAGACTAAGCCTGCTCTCGATAAGAGTCAGGGCTGCTGTCATTGCCAAAAAATTTGTGAAACTCATTGATCTTCATGGTATAAAAAGGGGATGGGAAAAATAAAGTTTGGACCAGTGTCTCTCGGGAACAGTTTCTCAGAGCGGTTTTCATTCCTCGGACCAGAATTTCTCAGACCGGTTCTGCAGGCCGGTCTCTCCGATGACTCGCTCTCCTAGACTTGTTCTTTAGGGACATCTGGCTCCCACACCTCTCTCTCTCTACTTTTCTGTCCTCTTGTACTTTACCTCCAGGCTGAATTCCCATCTGGAGCGGGAGGCTCACCACGTCTACTTACTTGCCCTGGCTATAAGTTCTGTGAGAAAAGTGGACCCACAGTGGGGCTCCTTTAGAGATTCAAGCGGACGCCGGTGGCCTACGAGATGGTGCAAACCTCTTGTCTTGAGGTTTTATTGGCTTTCCCCGTAAACCAAGTTATTCAGCCTCCTATTTTCATTAATTTCCTACTGTTCTATCCTGTCCTGAGCTATCCTGTCCTATCCTGTCCTATCCTTTCCTATCCGCCTGCTCCGTCCCACCTTTGAGCATCCCTGGATCCACTGGGGCTGGACCCCGGCAGTGGACCATGTGGAAGAGGCTCCAGAAGAAGGGTGTAAACCAGAGCCATGTGACATGCTGTGGTGCTTGTAGGAGCAGGAGGAATTGGTGTCTTCACAAAGGCAGGCACCATTAGGTAGTCAGTGACAGACGCCTGGTTAGATGAACACAGGAGAAGAGGATGATGGGTAGCGTTCTGGAGGAGCCAGTACACTCGGAGGTCAGCAGAGAAAGACAGTCTTGCTGGAGGGGGAAGGAGTGAAGGATTTTTTTTTTTATGTAGGAATCAACATAAAACCCCAACATTATGTAGGGCTTCCCTGGTGGCTCAGAGGTTAAAGTGTTTGCCTGCAATGCAGGAGACCTGGGTTCAATCCCTGGGTTGGGAAGATCCCCTCTTGCCTGGAAAATCCCGTGGATGGAGGAGCCTGGTGGGCTACAGTCCACGGGGTCGCAAAGAGTCAGACATGACTGAGCAAAAAAAAAAAAAAAAAAAAAAGGAATCAACAGCATATTTTCAGTCTGAAAGGAATAATCCAGTAGAGGGAAAAACTGTGGTTTTGTTCTCCCTTAATATGTATGTTTCTGAGATGCACTCCTGCCTTGTATTGCCCACATCTTTCTCGCACATAATTCCAAACCGTTGTGGTATAAATAGCTCTGCTGTACTCTCTTTTGAGTGTCAAGGGAGGAAACGTGATTAACTCTCTATGACTATAATCTAATAGTCTATAAACTATCTCTATGTCTAATAGTCCTTGGGGGCTTCCCTGGTGGCTCAGACAGTAAAGAATCTGCATTCAATGCAGGAGATCTGGGTTCCATCCCTGGGTCAGGAAGATCCCTGGAGAAAGGAGTGGCTACTCACTCCAGTATTCTTGCCTAGAGAATTCCAATTTTCTTGGGCTCCAAAATCAATGCAGATGGTGACTGCAGCCATGAAATTAAAAGACGCTTGCTCACTGGAAGAGAAGCTATGACAAACCTAGGCAGTGTATTAAAAAGCAGAGACATCACTTTGCCAACAAATGTCCATATAGTCAAAGCTATGGGTTTTCCAGCAGTCATGTATGGATGTGAGAGTTGGACCATAAAGAAGGCTGAGCATGAAAGAATTAATGCTTTCAAACTGTGGTGCTAGAGAACACTCTTGAGAGTCCCTTGGACACAAGATCAAACCAGTCAATCCTAAAGGAAATCAACTCTGAATATTCACTGGGAGGACTGATGTTGAAGCTGAAGCTCCAATACTTTGGCTACCTAATGAGAAGAGCTGACTCACTGGAAGAGACCCTGATGCTGGGGAAGATTGAAAGCAGGAGGAGAAGGAGATGAGAGAGGATGAGATGGCTGGATGGCATCCCTGACTCAATGGACATGAATTTGAGCGACCTCCGGGAGATGGTAAAGAACAGGGAAGCCTGGTGTGCTTGGTCCATGGGGTCACAAAGAGTTGGGCATGACTGAGCCACTGAACAACGACACTACAAAAGCCATGAGAAAAGACACTACAAAAGCCATGAGAAAAGACACTACAAAAGCCATCAGAAAAGATACTACAAAAGTCATGAGAAAAGCAAGCGCTTTTTTTTTTAATGAGAGGGTTTTTTTGTTGTTGTTGTTTGTTTGTTTTTGTTTTTTGGCTGGCCTGGGTCTTGGTGACTGTGCTCAGCCTTTCTCTAGTTGTAGTGAGCGGGGGCAACTCTGCCGTGGCACACGGGCTTCTCATTGCAGTGGCTTCTCGTCGCAGAGCACAGGCTCCAGGTGTGCAGGCTTCAGTAGCTGTAGCTCGCAGGCTCTAGAGCCTATGGGCTCAGTAGTTGGGGAGCATGGGCTTAGTTGCTCATTGGCAAGTGGTATCTTCCCAACCAAGGATCCAACCCATGTTCCCTGCATTGACAGGCAGATTCTTAAACACTGGATCACCAGGGAAGTCCCGAGAGATTTTAAAGTAACCATGAAAACGATGTTATCAGGGCTTTAGAGTCCCAACATGTTTATAAATACAAATATTCCTATTTTCAGTGAATGTTTAAAATGTATCACCCAAGCATTTTGAAAGATTCTAAATGGTATGTTCCAGATTTCTCAACTTTCTGATACCATAGTAAATTTCTTATGGAAGAACAGGAGAAGCTGCTCTGGTTTGACAGAACATAATTCAGGGTCTTATTTACACAATGGAATGTGAACCTTACTGTTTAATCATCTAGGCTCTAGAATAGATGCATCTCCCATGTTCAGCAGCACAGAATGTCAGCATTTTCAACACTGTCAGAGACTCTGAGCACCTACTGGCTGCCATTTGCGTAAAACCACTATGATCTGAGATAACAGGGGAAATGTGCTCACTGTCCTCGTAGGTTTCTGAGTTGTAGCCCTCTGTCAGGTTATAGCACCAGAAAGCAAGGGCACTACACACTCCAAGTGTGTGCTGACTTGCCTGTCCTCACAAAAGCCTTCACTGAGTTAAAGCTTAAAAATTAGTCTGTTTATAGTGAAGATTTGTGTAAACAAACAAAAAGCCTAATGGAAAAGTTTCTGTCTTCTGTATTTTTGACTTTTTACTAACTAAAGTTCACATCCCTTATGTAGACAGCCACACCAATAATTCTTCCCATATATTAGAATCAAGAAAATGTGGTTGTAGTTTTGTTTTCTCTGGATGATCTTAAATGCTTTCCTTTTTCAAAAATGAACACTGTAGCCCATTGTGTTTCCATTAATACGTTTCCTTGAATAGGGTTCAGAATTTGTCTGGTTAGACGACTCCTCTCCAGGATCAGGCTTCCCTAGTGGCTCTGCCTGCAATGTGGGAGACCCAGAGATTGAACCTGGAGTCTCCAGGATCTGGTAAAACACATGCACCCATTTTTCTAGGTACTTTCTTTTACCAAAAACTATTTTAACCTGCCACATTTTTTATATTTAGAGTTCTAGGAGATTCAGCCTTTCAGAATCAAATACTTCTAAATAAACAGATATAAATACAAATATAATAAATATAAATTACTATAATGAATGTAATATATGATAAATATAAATGCATAAGTGTAAATAACTATGTTCATATTAATAACTAGAGGAAGACTTTGGTTGCCGTGTTTTTCATCGTCCTGTGTGTTTGCCTTGTGAGGAGGCCATACAGAGGCAGGCTTACAGCTTGGGCTGAGGAGGTGTTGTCTGTGTCTGGCTGGATCTGCCACTCACTCTGACCCCCAGTGAGTAATTTGACTGTTTTAAGTTTCAGTTTCTTCGTGGTTAAAGTTGGGTAACAACAATATGTACCTCAGGAGGTTATTCTGAGGTGTGTGTGTGTGCGTGTGTGTGTGTGTGTGTGTGTGTGATCTTTGTTTCCTTTGCCTTGAAGCAAGTGCACAGCCTTGTCCTGTGCACCCATCTTTCCTTACCTACAGCCTTTCCAAACCTAAGAAACAGCTGTTTCTTCCTGTGGTAGCTCATCCATATAATGTCCTACATTTATAGGACATTAGACAGTTAACAAAGAGATCCTGAATCTAGGGGATTAACTTGACAACTTGAATGTGTTTTCTTATAAAGAAACGATCCATCTCTTTGGACCCACCTCTTCTCCACAATAACAGCTTCAGGAAACGCTGATGTACATCATCTCTGCTTATTGGCCTTATACTCGTGAAAGGAATATATTTGCAGCTTTTAGGGCATAAGCACAAAACATATATATCTAATTGTCATGGAATCTTGGACTCTGGACTATGAATAGTCCCCAAAGTTGAGCGGGTCTTGTTGACTACGTGGCAGACTCCCCTTGCGCTCTGCGCGCTGAGGGCGCGTGTGGTGTGGGCTGCACAGAGGCGCCTTTGTTTCAGTTTCTTCGTGGTTAAAGTTGGGTAACAACAATATGTACCTCAGGAGGTTATTCTGAGATGTGTGTGTGTGTGTGTGATCTTTGTTTCCTTTGCCTTGAAGCAAGTGCACAGCCTTGTCCTGTGCACCCATCTTTCCTTACCTACAGCCTTTCCAAACCTAAGAAACAGCTGTTTCTTCCTGTGGTAGCTCATCCATATAATGTCCTACATTTATAGGACATTAGACAGTTAACAAAGAGATCCTGAATCTAGGGGATTAACTTGACAACTTGAATGTGTTTTCTTATAAAGAAACGATCCATCTCTTTGGACCCACCTCTTCTCCACAATAACAGCTTCAGGAAACGCTGATGTACATCATCTCTGCTTATTGGCCTTATACTCGTGAAAGGAATATATTTGCAGCTTTTAGGGCATAAGCACAAAACATATATATCTAATTGTCATGGAATCTTGGACTCTGGACTATGAATAGTCCCCAAAGTTGAGCGGGTCTTGTTGACTACGTGGCAGACTCCCCTTGCGCTCTGCGCGCTGAGGGCGCGTGTGGTGTGGGCTGCACAGAGGCGCCTTCACCAGCCCAGCCTTCCGAGGCGGGTCCCACGGGCCAGTCCCGCAGAGTTCTGAGGCTCCTGTGAAGTCTGGTCAGAAGAGTCGAAGTCGCTGTGAGCTGTTCTAACTGTTGTCACCCCTGGAGGCTCGGATATGGTTGCTTTTCTCGCTGAGTCAGACTGTCAGCGTTAAAGTTCAGAAATCCAACTCAGATTCAGAAATATGTCCCTAACAATACTTAAGTTCTTTTCACCTGTAGTCATAAGAAATATCGTGGTTGATTGTTTCTCCTGTATTTTCAGGATTTTTGTGGGTGTGTGGGGGTGTGATCATCGTGGTTATAAAGAAGGGCGGGCGAGCCGGGACTCAGTCCACTGGGCGTCTATACCTGCTTGTCTCCTGGGGCTGCACCCCCGCCCCACTCAGCCTCCGTCCAGGGCTCCTCCCCACTCTTTCGGATTAAAATATTTTCACTGAAATTAATAGGCTGACAATAGAGAACTAGAAAGGAAGTAAATTTTTTTCAGATGACATCTTTGGTAGGCTAATTCTAAGAAGTGCAACTTCTAGTCAGCAACCTAAACAAAGAAAATATGACCCAAAACAAACCATGTGATAATGAGAACTCTTCTCTTATCATTTCCAGTGATTTTGAAAAAACAGCATCACAAAAAGTAGAGAGACTAGAAAGAAGGAAAGCTAGCATTATTTTTTAGACCGAACGGTCCAGGTGACCCTGCTAAGCTGGTGAGGGAGGAGAGCACTGCTCTCAGCCCGTGGCTGGAAGACTCCTCTCTGCTCGGGACCTGATGCTCTACCCGGCTCCTGGGACGCTCACTTAGACTGGATTATTACTGCTCGGTGTTAGAGGAGTGGCTCCCTTCCCTTTCGATTGACTGACAATAGCAGCGTGTCTGTGGCTTTTGTTTCTGTTGGGAGACTGACTAACAAGGTAAANTCTCCTGCATTGCAGGTGGACTCTTTACCAACTGAGCTATCAGTTGTGAAGGAGGTCCTATCCCCTTCTCCTTTCCAAATTGGACGTGTAGGTCATTTTTGTTTGTTATTTGAAATGTTATCACCACTGTGCATATCACTTAGTATCTAGTTATGTAATGAACTACTTTTTCCTACTCAGTTTAAGAAACTTTAAGAATCATTGACTGAGGGGTGAGGCAGAAGGGAAGGGGGTTATCAGCAGGCTCGCACTTGGAGCTCGTGGACTATCCCCAGTGCCAGAGGAAGGCCTGAGCAGGAGGGGACTGGGGCCTCTCCATCCTTGTTTCCCTCAGTATTTTTCCTCTTACTTCTGCCAGCTCACCTCCAGGGACATGTTCTTTTTTCCTGCCTAAAGTGTGGGGGAAAAAGTCTTGTCAGAGTTTTGTTGAAAGAGAACTGGCATTTGGGAGCAGCATTTGCTAGGAGGCTTAGGATATATGGGCCTGATCGCAGAGCTGCCCACAAACGCCCACATCTCCTGCTTCCAAGCAAGCACATCCCAGGGGACTGACCTGGAACAGAGCCACCTGGCCCGGGGGCTGCTTTTCCGAAATTCCTCTGCACCTCTCAGCTGTCTGGTGCCCAGGGCCCAGCTCCTAGCTCAGCCGTGTATGCAGCCAAGAGTCTGGGGACACAGGAACCACTTGCCCCATCAGTCATGTTCATATCCAGAGCCTGAACCAGTAGAGCGGAGGAAGCTCTGGCCTTGGAGGGGAGTCCTAGGGCAACAGGGTCCCCACAGCACTCCCAGGTTACTCTATACAGAGTCCTTGCTTTCAGCCCCATTTCCCCTTCTAAGGAAAGTATGGAAAACTAAGATTTCTCTTTGAAACTTCTCGGGGCACAACTGCCCTGAACCCTGAGCTGGGGCAGCATCCTTGGATCTGCGCACACCTGTGACTCTTGCCCGGGTTTCAGGGCCCTCAGCCCTGCGCCGACTCAGGCATCCTGACCACACTCTCTAGTTCTCCTGCTGTAGGAACAACCAACTTGTTTTCTGTGTAAAACTTAAAATGTTTGTAGACTGAGCTTAGAAAATAAGATGCTGCTGCTACTGCTGCTGCTGCTGCTGCTGCTAAATCGCTTCAGTTGTGTCAGACTCTGTGTGACCCCATAGACGGTAGCCTACCAGGCTCCCCTGTCCCTGGGATTCTCCAGGCAAGAACACTGGAGTGGGTTGCCATTTCCTTCTCCAATGCATGAAAGTGAGAAGTAAAAGTGAAGTCGCTCAGTCGTGTCCGACTCTCAGCGACCCCATGGACTGCAGCCTAGCAGGCTCCTCCGCCCATGGGATTTTCCAGGCAAGAGTACTGGAGTGGGGTGCCATTGCCTTCTCCAGAAAATAAGATAGTAAGAAAATTAAGATGCTTTGGTGGTCTAAATACATTTTTTTTAATATTACAAAATGCCTTAAAGAGTTCTAAGTAAATTTAAGAGAGGATCTACTGGATTTTCACTAACTATAGGAAAAAAAAAAAGGTTACTTTGATCCATCGTGCCTTATTGTGAGCTGCAACAGTAACCTCACAGCTGCTGCACTCAAAGATTTGTTTCATTCTATTGTTTAAAAACAGGGATTCATTCAGCTGCATAGGAGATGAATTCTGTCATTAGAAAC
Organism: Aepyceros melampus; assembly: GCA_006408695.1. Classification (NCBI taxonomy): domain Eukaryota; kingdom Metazoa; phylum Chordata; class Mammalia; order Artiodactyla; family Bovidae; genus Aepyceros; species Aepyceros melampus. Next base: position 19,112 of record SJXQ01005261.1, read on the forward strand.
TTTGCCATTAGGCTTAAGAAATATATTTATAACTCATTTCTTTCAGGAAACAGGTTTCAGTTTCTCCATAAGAAGTCTTTTATTAAGATAAATCACAGCTTTGTCAGTTTTCCAGAAATATTCTATTTTTAATTCCCAAGGAGAATCACAATAATAAAAATAAATTAACCTAGGTGCCTTTCTAATGGCACCTGTTTTTATTAATAGAATTCCAGTCTACATATTTTTTGGGTGGCTCAGGCAGTAAAGAATCTGTCTGCAATGCAGGAGACCTGGGTTCAGTCCTTGGGTTGAGAAGATCCCCTGGAGAAGGGAATGGCAACCTATTCCAGTATTCTTGCCTAGAAAATTCCATGAACAGAGGAATTTGGAAGGCTATAGTCCATGGAGTCCAAAGAGTTGGACACAATTGAACAACTAACACACATATTTCTTACTATTCACTTATTGGAAGCAATCATTGATAACATGTTATAGCATTTTATAAAGAACTTTTAGTGCCTTTTTTTACAGCTGCATTAGGTCTTAGATGCCACACATGGGACCTTTAATTGTTGCATGCAAACTCTTACTTGCAGTGTATGGGGTCTAGTTCACTGACCAGAGACTGAACCCAGGCCCCCGCACTGGGAGCAGCCGCTGGATCACCAGGGAAGCCCTCTAAAGAGCTCTTAAAGTGAAGCTTTTTGGATGTCTGCAGCAGCTCTGGGCAGTCCTAGCAGTGATACTGTTCTGTATTCTTGAGCCCCTGTCCTCCCTGAGGGACACGGGGGACCAAGCGAGCAGATGCTGCTGCAGTATCAGACCGCAGGGCCAGACTTGCTGTGCAACCTCCCTTCCAATGATGTCCTCTTTTAATTGCTCCTCTGCTAAATTCAGTACTGTTTTCCTTGGAGCATGTGTTTAAAAGGAAATCCTAGATGTGTTCAAACATTACTGCACAGTCTCTATTTTCTGTTTCAAATGACTGGTTCTCATGCTTGATGAAGATCAATTAAAAAAAAAAAATGGTCCCAAGTATTCATTGTATAGATTCCCATGCCTGGGGAAACATAATGTGGAAACTGAATCTGAGATCATTTTAAATGAACATATGAGTTCTTATATGATACTGCTTATTTCACTAATGCTTCTGATTTACATGGTAGTGCCATCCCCATTTATGTAATTGAGCCAATCTCAGCACCCTCACCTGAATATGATGGATATTTCTTTATTTTCCTGTGTGTAAGACTCCTTTAGTGTGCCTAAAAATATAAACGTGCTTGTGTCCTATTCCACTCAACCTTCTTTGATTCCAAGTTAAGAGCCCCTGGATGAGCTCACCTCTAGCTCTATTATGTTTTTAAATCAAGTATCAGGTAACACTCCTGTGTATGTGGTGTTATTTTTCTCTAATAAATCAAATCCTTCAGATACTTGCTCACCTACTATAGATGGACTGTAGTGATCTTTGTAAGTCTTTGTTTATATCATATGTTTTCTCCCCACCTAGAGTAAAAGAAGCTGAAGAGGTGTGTAGGCAGAAAAAGGGAAAGTCACTCTATAAAATAAAACCAAGACATGACTCTGGAATTGTAAGTATTTATTCTGTTTTTTGATTCGTGGTTTCTCTGGCTTCTAAACACTCTTTTTTCAGAATATACAAATCCACCTAATAACATTTTAATCATCTTCCTCTTAAGTTTGAACAAATAGTGAGCTTCTGACTTAGAGAATCTGCTTTTCCTTCTGCCTGTAATCAGGTACCAGAGGCTACAAGAATCTCGGCGTTCAGCATTCAAAGCCTAACCATCAAGATGGGTCCACTGACGGGGTGCATATATGTGGGGGGCTGCTGGTGGAGTTGGGGGCCATCTTTCACCCTCCTCATCATACATGGTCACAGCACAGCTGTTGTAATCCCATGAGCACCCTCGGGGCCTAACACAGGGAGTGCCAGGTGCAGCATTTTCTTCCCTCAGACCAGGGGCTCAGGCTACATGGGGCTACCAGCAGCTGTCAGCCCACAGCCAAAGGTAACAGGCCAAGCTGGACCCTCTTTGCTCGTTTCTCCCTTCAAAATGAAACAATAGGTTGTGCACCAGGAAGGGAAGGGTTTGGTGGACATGAGGAGTCCATGTGATGCTGTCTTAGGTTTTGTTGAATGTTTGAGGGCTTATCAATTGGCACTACAGAGTAAGTAAATGCTTGGGGGCTACCAGCAGCTGTCAGCCCACAGCCAAGGGTAACAGGCCAAGCTGGTCCCTCTTTGCTCGTTTCTCCCTTCAAAATGAAACACCAGGTTGTGCACCAGGAAGGGAAGGGTTTGGTGGACATGAGGAGTCCATGTGATGCTGTCTTACGTTTTGTTGAATGTTTGAGGGATTATCACTTGGGACTACAGAGTAAGTAAATGCTATTTTAAATGAAAAGTTGGGTTGACCTTAAAATAGCATTTTGAATTGAGTTCATCTAATATAGTGTGAATGGAAGATTTTCAAATAACCCAAATTGGGCCACAATTAAACAGCTTTATTTAGAAAAAGTTAGAAATTATATCTGCATTTAAAAGATATTTTCCCTTCTGTTTCTCTGTATCAAAATCTTATTGAACAACAAGTATTATATTATGGTTTGGTTTATGTTCTGTCTTTTTGATAAAAGTAAATCTTCAAGTACATGTATAGAATGAGAAGGAATAGTTATTTACTAACCACAATTATGCTGTTATAAGGATAGAAGAGAATTAAATCACATTAACAATAAGATGAAAGTGTGTTAGTCACTCAATTGTGTCCAACTCTTTTTGACCCCATGGACTATAGCCTGCCAAGCTCCTCTATCCATGGAATTCCCCAGGCAAGCATACTGGAATGGGTCGCCATTCCATTCTCCAGGGGATCTTCCCGACCCAGGGATCGAACCCGGGTCTCCCACATTGTGGGCAGATTCTTTACCATCTGAGTCATAGAAGAGAATTAAATCACATTAACAATGAGATGAAGCCTCCATTCAATTTTCATATTTATGTGTTTGTACACAAGACTGAAAAATGAGAAAGGTTAGCTGATACTCTTTCACATTGATTAGAAGCTAAATTTTGAAACTTTTTTTTCCCTCAAAAATATTAGTGAAAATTTTAAGAGATAAATAGATTTTACTTTTATCTTTTTTCATTTACGAGCTGTGGATCTTTAACCTTTTCTCAAAGAATTTGATCCAAATGAAAATACTATTCTAAACTCCATACATTCTTTAAAGTTATCCCTTCTAACTATTTCTCTTACCTGGTGCATTTATTTCAGAAAGCAAAAATAAGCATGAAAACCTGACCAGTGAAAAGCAGAACAAAGATGAGTCACTGCAGCCGCTTCCACAGAATTCAGCCGGCCTGAGGGCAGAAGGAAACTCATCATTTTGATCATGTTTCTTCTTGGCCTCTTGCATAATCTTTATGTTTTCCAGTTTACCGGTTGTTGAATTCTACACTGTATTCATATAAAAATGCAAAAGCAGTAGGCCAGTGGAGAATGTGACACCTTTTCTTTTTGAAAAAGTTTATGGTATTTTACCAATAGACCAAAACAGCATGTGTAAGAGGCAGTATCTGCATTAATTCTGAACATGCTAAACAGTAACCTCCAACTTACTGTTGTGAGAATATTCCCTGTCACAGCAAAACACTCTTTCTCCTGACGACCAGTACTCCACGTCACTGCATTTAGATTTATGGTTAACATGTTATTTCTAGTGACTTGTTTGTATCAGTTTCACATCTACATATAAATTTTCTATTTTAAAATTGAGGTACCATTTATATATGTCATAGATAAGGCTTTCCCAGCTCTTGGGTTGGCCTCTGTAACTATATATTTGTGAAAAAAGATTATCATTTTTTTTTACTCATCAGACAATGAATAGAAAAAAATATAGCAAAAAGAAAACCCTTTCTATACATCATTTAATATAGGCAGGAATCATAATTTTAAGTTAAATGAGGACCTTTATCAACCATGTCCTTTAGGACCTACATAAAGCCAGTCTCCAACAAAGGTCAATTAAACCAAAGTCGTGCCTCTCTGTAACTTTTATCATTGCCCTTCTCAAAGAAAATGACACAGTGCTTTTAAATGGTCCTCATAAAATTGCCAAACATGACAACTGTTGGCAAAAAAAAAAAAAGTAACTTTTAGATGGATTGATATCTACCTAGGACTTGTTCATTAAACCCACCTGCCTGAGTATTATGACTTGATTGGGGTTTTCTTTATGTGTTACGACAGTTAAGCTATGAAATGAGTATGCAAGAGTTTATGATCTAAAGGAGTCTAGGAAAATATTTTATTTTAGTTTGAGAGGGAAAAAGTATATCTCCACTCTTTCTGAGAGTATTTTAAAGTCACTCTTGAAGCATTGTGTGGCTTTGTCTAACACTAATAGATTTTTAAAAATGATATGTCTTGGGGTATGGTTATGAATAAAGGGGAGAATCTGTTGCTATTGCAAACCCATTATGGAAGCAATTTACAAAGAAAATCTGAATTGTAACTATGTTTCTATTTATGTAAAATACTGTCCTTACCTTTCAGTCTGTAGTTGATGTGCACAGACACAGTAGTGGCTCTCGGGTTGCTGTTCTGCCATCTTCCTGTCTCCTTCAGTCCCTCCATGTGTATATGAACTTTGATGATATAATGGGGCATTTAACAGAGATTGCTATGTGCAATACTGTATTTAGTGTTTCTATTTTAATTTTTCTAGGATGTTAATTTATATGAAAATAAAATGCATAATAAAAGAGTTCTGTGCCTATTGTGTATATATAACCTAAAAGTACATGCAAAATATTTATCCCAGAGGGGAATTAAGTTAGAGCATCTGTGTCCAAAGATTTTTGAAAGTTCTTATTTCAGGCTGAACAGTTATTAGTGAATAGTGAAAGTCGCTCAGTCATGTCCAACTCTGCTAACGCATGGACTACACAGTCCATGGAATTCTCTAGGTCAAAATACTAGAGTGGGTAGCCATTCCCTTCTCCAGGGGATCTTTCCAACCCAGGGATCGAACCCAGGTTTCCTGCATTGCAGGTGGATTCTTTACCAGCTTAGCCACCAGGGAAGCCTGAACAGTTATTAGCTGTTAAGTATTTAACAAATGCTGGTTTGTAAAGATAAAATAATAATTCTGCTACACCAAAACATATTTTCTTAAGTTCAAATTTTCTTAATGCAGTTTTAGGGAAGAAGTATTTCCCCCTTTTGGAAATACCAGTATGTTAATACCTAAGAAGTCTTTTTTCTATAAGTTATAAATTAGTTGCAAAAATTTATACAATGTAGATTAAATGGTGATAAAAATTGAGTTGATCTCAGTGAGGCAGCTCACTTCCCGGGTGGCTCAGACAGTAAAGCATCTGCCTGTAATGCGAGAGATCAGGGTTAATCCCTGGGTCGGGAAGATCTCCTGGAGAAGGAAATGGCAACCCACTCCAGTATTCTTGCCTGGAAAATCCTACAGATGAAGAGCCTGGTAGGCTACAGTCCATGGGATTGCAAAGGGTCGGACACGACTGAGCAACTTCACTTCACTTCACTTCACTTCAGTGAGGCAGCAGTGAGTGGTGACATGAAGTGAGATCTAATTCCCTATCCAGGAACTGAACCTGGGTAGCCTGAATGAAAACCAGGAATCCTAGCCACCAGGCCAGCAAGGGCTAGAGGCTAGAAGCTAATTTTCCCTGGATCTTTGCCCGCAGTGAAAATGCATTTACTATGGAGGCAGAAACTGTAAATGCAGATACAAAGTTTATTATTAGAGACATAGCACAGCAACACATGGGAAAGAATATAGAGAAACAGTTGGTTTAGTTAAGTCAGAAGCAAGACAAAGATAAACACCAGGAGAGAAAGGTTATGGGCACCGCCCTAGTGAGAAGGAGCACAATAAAGAGGTGGCTAAGTCATTTACATAGGCCAGTTCTTTTGGGTCTTTGTCTTCATTTCTGCCAATTTTCTGGTTTCTTTTTTCACATCCGACCTATCCTAGGACTCTCCCCCGGTGTGCACACACCCTTCAGCTAAGATGGATCTCGGAGTGGAGGCTTTTGGCAGAAGCAAGACTCATTATGGTCTGGCATTTCCACCTGACTTTTGACCCACAAGGAGCCTTTCTGCGCATGTGTAGTGTTTCCCTTGTCCCAAAAGGGGGTGGGGGGAGGGGAGATCTCAATCCTTTACTCAAGCAGGATTTTGTCCCTCTTTGTCCTTGCCATGACTGTTACTTTAAAGTGTTTATAAGAGACAAGTGTTTATAAGAAGAGGTGGCAAGAATACACAGAAGAACTGTACAAAAAAAATCTTCACGACCCAGATAATCATGATGATGTGATGACTACTCTAGAGCCAGACATCTTGGAATGTGAAGTCAAGTGGGCCTTAGAAAGCATCACTACGAACAAAGCTAGTGGAGGTGATGGAATTCCAGTTGAGCTGTTTCAAATCCTGAAAGATGATGCTGTGAAAGTGCTGCACTCAATATGCCAGCAAATCTGGAAAACTCAGCAGTGGCCACAGGACTGGAAAAGGTCAGTTTTCATTCCAATTCCAAAGAAAGGCAATGCCAAAGAATGCTCANCCGGCGGCGAGTGGAGGTCGACCGGCCCGGGCGGGGGGCTTTTATATGTCGGGAGGTACAAGGGGGCGGGACTTGGAGGGTTGGGCCAATGGGAGTAAGGGAGGGGCGAGGCGGGATCTAGGTGGATGGGCGGGGCCAGGCCATAAGGTGTGGTTGGGGGCCATCCAGTGCCCGGGAACGGGGTGGGGCAGCTGCCGCTTAGGCCTTCCTGCTTCGTGAAGCAATGGAGGCCACCTGTTCCTCGTCACTTTAGAACCTGCCAGTACTCAGTGCCTGCCACACCTAGGCCTCAGTTTTCCATCCTGTAAAGTGGGTTCAGTCATTGCCATCTCTCCTCTTTTTTGCATTCCAGCCCTCCTAATTCCTTTCAGAAATTCCTCTAGGCTCATCTTTGAATTTTTTACTATCTACTGTTTCTGAAAGTGTTTTATAGATTTGTTGGTCTTGATGTCAACGTTGCTGTTCCTCCTAAATCTCCCTTCTCTTTGAGAGGAGGTGAGGGTGGAGAGTTTTTTGAAGCTGCGGGCTAGGGGTATGACTTTAGTCTGAATGATTTGGTTTGCAGAGAACGAAGGCCTTGGCTGAGAGAGATGATCTTAGGTGGCTGAGTTAGAGGAACCGAAACTTGATTGCTTCTCTGTGGGCAGCTCTAAGATCTCCTTCCTGTTGTCCCTAGGGAGGGCGTTTATTCCTGGAGATTGGGCCATTCCTAGTTTTTCTGCCTATCCTGGGCTTCCTCTCTGGGCATGGGGAGTAAATGGCTCCTGAGGAAGTTTGTGAAGCAGCTTCTCTTGGTCAGACACATGTTTTTGTGTCAATCAAGTTGGTGTCAGCTGGATCACATGTCATTGAAGAGGTACCAGCCTCCAGAGCCACGTGGGGAGGGAGCAGGGACACTGAGGTCAGAGACAAGGGGAAGTGCTCTACTTTGTTAGAGGAGAATCTGAGTGACTGCTTTGCTGGGCAACAAGATCTGCCAACTTGAGGAAGATTTTTTTAAATAGCCAGCCAAGCCAAGTCCACTGTGCTTATTCTCCATTTTGCTTTGGAGCTTGGCATCAGCAGGGCTGAGGGCAGACTGTAGCCGTTTTCTTTTAAAATCAATCAATAAACTTCAAGAAAAAATGTTCCAGGTTCTCCTAAAGCTTTCCCTCAGAAGTTTGAGATAAGGCTGGGAGAAGGGATGTCACTTCTCCAGGGACTTTTCCCAGGTCAGAACCTCTTGAAATTTAAGAAAGGGAGAGATTTAATTTTTCAGTAAAAATCTAGAAATAACCAGGTTGTCAGATCATCAGCACCTGTTAGAAAGGCAAATTCTGAAGCAGAAAGCGGTGTTACTGATGATCTAGTCTCATTGACTGCTTTTCCACTCTCTGTGACCCCCACTTCCCCACCCCCACCCCCCATATCTTAGGCATTTGAAAGGCCCAAGCCCAGAGCAGTTATTAGACTCCAGAAGGGAATACTGGCTTTGGTTGCTTGTCTTTGAAACAATCAAGTGCTCTCTAGCTGTGTGCTCCTGGGCAAGTAAGTTAACTTCTCTGGGCCTTAGTTTCCTCCCATCTAAACTAGGGGCAGTGATCATCGGTCACGATTTTAATCTCATGTTACGGTACTGTGGATCCCATAAAAGAATACATGTTGAGCATCAGATACATAGTAATTGCTCAGACTATGTTGACTGCTACTGTTATTATGACAATTGTCACTTCCTGCTCAGCCCTTGGAATTATACCACTCGCATTTATTTTTATCATCTCAAATCGGGTGACAGCCTAGTGGGTTTAAAGCTTGACTCACTTGCTGGTGCGTGTGGGCCGATGACAGGGATCCTGGGAAGCCGAGTCTTAGGACTCCAGTTTCTAGTGGGAAGGTGTCACTCTCCTAAGGCCCTTCTCCAGCCTTAGGAGAAGACCCAGAGAGAAAGTTTGTCCCTGGGCCCAGGCTCAGACTCAGCCTTCTGAGAAGCAGCTGGATAAGCTGGGGCACTGGATGTCATGGAAAAGTGGGGACCTGGGAAAGGTGTCCCTGGAGTTAAGTGGCTCACCCTCCCTTCCTGCCACACGCTCCAGCATCTTGGGGCTGAAGACAAGGGTTGCGCCAGACAGGACTCTTCCCCACTCCTCCACCTGCCAGGGACACCACCTCCAGAGAGCAACTGCTTGGTGCACAGTCTTCCTGGCCTAAGGGGCCCGTTCTGGATTCGGAGGCATCACCTGCCCCTGTAGCACAGCTGCAGGAGGCAGTGACTTTTCCGCAAGCCTCTCCCACCAGTTGGTAGATTTCAACCGTCTTTGACACTCACTAGCAGTGTGTTGTTCCCAGCATTGTGGACACTTATTTGGCAGTGAAAGTGGAGCGGAGTCCCAGCTGTGTGCTTGTCAGTTTCTCGTAGCTGGGAATAGAGTGATGGGCACCCTTACCTTTCTGGTTGTGGAGGGAAGAAGAAAATAACCAAACAGGATACAGGGCCAGGAAAAAAATGAAACAGGAGTATGTGCTCCAGAGGGCTTGTAAAGGGGGTGCCTGAGACCTCACAAGGTGACCTATGAGCTGAGACATGAGTGATAAGGAGCCAGTAGGCGGAGATGAGGAGAGCATGCCAGTAGATGGAAGAGCTGGGGCAAAAGTCCTGAGGCAGGGGGAGGCCTGGAGCGTTTGGGAAGGAGAGATATTGTGGCTAGAACATTCAGAGTGAGAAAGGGGCCTGGAAGGGGCCAGATCCCAGGAGGTCCTGTAGGTCATGGGAGAGGCTCTGGTTTTTATTTATTCTCTGCTATGGAGAACATTGGAACCTTTTCAGCGGAGGAGTGACACAATAGGGTTTGTGTTTCAAAGACTTATAAAGGCAAGAGTGAAGCCAGGAGACAGTGATGAGTGGGTCCAGGCAAGAGATGATGGTACCCATTAATACTGGCATGGTACTGATAAAAATGGAGGAAAAAGCCCAGCCTTAGGATCTGTTCTGGAGGAATTATTAATAAGTCTTAAAAACTAACTGATGGGATTTCTCTGCTGGTCCAGTGGCCAAGACTCTGTGCTCCCAGTGCAGGGGACCCAGATTTGATCCCTGGTCAGGGAACTAGGTCCCACATGCTGCCAATCCTGTGTGCTGCAACTAAGACCTGCACAGCCAAATAAATAAATAAACATCTAGTGGTTAGGACTCTGCTTTCACGGCTGGGGCCCAGGTTCAACCCCTGGCTGGGGAACTAAGATCCTGCAAGCCACATGGTGTGGCAAACAAACAAATAAAAACACCCCCCCACCACCGAAAAAAAAACCAAAAAATAACCAAACTGGATATAGAGGATGAGGGAAACTCACACTGTTATATTTAATTTCTCCATTCCCCCAAAAGTTCGTTTTTGAAGCCGGTCTACAGGTGAGGAAAGTGAGGTTTTCTTTATTTCCTTGGGAGGGCCTTGTCCAAGATGTAAACCATTACAGCTAAACCTTCATCTGTTTTTTATGGCCTGTGATCTGAGAATGTTTTTACATTTTTAAGGATATTTTGTGACATGAATAATATATCGTGATATGTGAAAATTATGTAAAATTCAAATCTCAGTGTCTAGAAATAAACTTTTATTGGCACACAGTCACCCAACTGCTTGTTTACATTGACCACGGCTGCTTTCACACTCCAGTGGCAGAGCTGGGTCACTGGAATAGACTTGTCTGTCCTCGGAGTCAAAAATCTTGACTTCTGGCTGGCCCTTCACAGAAATATGCTGGCCCCTGTCCTAAAGAATGGATTCAAACATTCTCCAAAAACAGGTCTTGGCTTTGAAGATAGGTGCAGCCATTGGTGCGTTTTTTGGCAGTTTCATTGCTAAGGAACAGATTTGCTGAGTCATGCTCAAATAGATGGGGGGGAGCACATCTCATCCTGTATAGATATTTGCTACTTATTCCTCTCCAGGTAATACCCTACTGAACTCTGCTTAACCTAGCCTTCCACAATTGGGGGAAAAAAAAAGGAGGTTCTCTGGTGACATAATTATGGGAAATTTGGCATTCGGTATCATTCTTCCTAGAGACTACAATGACAATGCTGAGAAGGTCTCCAATAGAGAAGCTGGCTTAGCTGTTTTATCCATCTCCCCTTCTCCATTTTGAGCTCAGTTGTGTCAATGCCACCTCCCCCTGTCCTTGAGCGGAAACAAGGAGGCCTGCAGGGTCTGCACCTTGAGGGGGAGAAAGCACCAGCAAGTGCGGGAGGTTTTAAAGCCCTTTTGTGGTGGGAGGGGGCCACAAGGGGCCACTCTCCTAAGGCTGGGAAAGTCCAGGCCAGGGCTTCTCAGCGCCCCCAGTACAGCCTGCCCCAGAATTATCCAGGCGACTAGCTCAAACAGCAGACTCCAGGGTCATCCCAGACTCTGTCAGTGGGCCTAGGAACCTGCATTTAGCTGACTCCCCAAGGTGAGCTGATGAACACCAGAGTCAGAATCTCCGCTTGGTGCCTATTTCCAAGAGCTTGAGGACTGCGCTCTCTCCTTTCCCCTCCAACCCCATGGATGCTTGTTGAGTGAATAATGATAACAGCAACTTCCACTTCTCAGTGCTTATTTGGTGCTCTGCTGATCACACTGGATCTTTGCAACAGCCCTGTGAATCAGGTGTTATCATCTCCATGCGAAAGATGGGGAAACTGAGGCCCAGAGGAAGATCAGTTACATGTTCATGAATTAAGAGACAGACCAGGGTTCAAGTGGAAGTGGGTCTGATACTGGTAGACAGGCGCTGATCAGCAGTAGTGACTTGAGCATCCGATCTGGACCAGGGTTTGGACCCAGGAGCGCGAGGAGGTCTGAGGAGGTGGGCCGCTCTAATGCTGGCAGGAAAGAGTTTGGGGAGGGCAGGGGCTGGTGGAAGATGTTTTCCTTGTGTGCTTGGCAGGCAGTAGCCTCTCCCTCTCCAGGTGAGCAAGTTCTCCCTGCTACCTGAGTCCCTGGCAGGCCACCTTTCCATCCTGCCCAGTGGGCAAGCCCAGAACCACTCCCTCAGACCTGGACCAGGGCCCTTGTTGCCGTCCCTCTCTCTGTAATGACCAGGCTTGGCAGGGAGGGTGGCCTCAGGGCTCTGCCAGCTCTGTTCACACCAGCCATCAGAGCCTGGCATACCCCAAGCCCAGCAAGCCCACCCGAGTGCCGACAGCAACCCTTGTTTCCTTTGTACTTAGCAGCCCAAAGCAGGGAGGCAGGGCCTGGAGGCTTATAGTCTTGCCTAGAGCCTTGTTCAAAGGCCGTGGGCAATGAGGGGAACCAGAGCCATTTCTTAAGTGCTCAGGCTGCACCAGGAGCTTGGCCAAACACTGCCCGCACCATCAGATGGAGCTCTGCAGCAGCCTTGCACTGTAGGCCTGCTACCCTCCCATTGCACAGATGGGGCAGTGGAGGCCCAGGGAGGGGACACCCCCCCGCAAGTCACACAGTGGGGAGGTAGTCAATTCAAGTCGTGCACAGGCCCATCCAGGGTTTGTGACTCACCTGCCTTGCCCCCTGCTGACCTGGATTCTTCTTGGGTTTGGCATCCAAGGGCAGAGTCCAGATCCCCAGAGAGCGAGACACAGGGAGGTGTGAAGGACACAGGCCCCACGGTGCTGCCTGGGCTGTGGTCTCCCTCGGGCTGCTCTGGTGGGCTCCCCGCCCCTGAGTTCTGCTGCTCCAACCAGAGCCTTGGGTGGGTGGCATTACCTCTGTGGGTGGGCCTTAGGTATCTCCATCTGAAAAACAGGAAAGATGCCATCTACTGACTGTGAGCCCTGGGCCTGGCTCCCTGAGTAGGGCTGTGGGCTAACAGCACATATCTGGGGGTCAGAGAGACCTGGCTTCAAATCCCTTTCCTTGCTGGTTGCTGCCGCAGGCCTGTGCGCAGGTTGCTCCTGAGCCTTGTTTTGTTCATGTGTGAAATGGGCACAGTGGCTCCTCCCTTGCCAGCCTGCTGTGAGGAGGTAATCACAGTGATTACCTGGGGTTTCTGATGACCAAGTAGCAGTTGTTTTTCTCTTCCCCTTGAAAAACCTCTTTTAGTCGCCCTGCAGCTGGCTGGCCATGGCACACAGGTGCTCGAGGATTAATGCAGAAGAGCCTCTGGCTCAGCCCTGCAGTGCCATGCTGCTGAAGGCCACAGGTCACCGCGACCCCACAGGCAAAGCTCTTACACTGAGATTCGTCCAGGGCCACCAGGGACCAGTAACTGTGAGAGGTGGAGCGTCTCTTAACCACTCGTGCGTTTGTTCCACTGTCCCTAGAAGCTCGGTAGTGAAGGAGCCAGGAAACCCGCGGCCCACTCCCTGCTGAGGCGGGGCTCAGCGAGGGGTGGGGCTTGGCCAGGACGATTTGCCTCACCCACAGTACTTGCCTCACACCCAGCGCCTGAGAGAGGCACCGCAGACTGTTAGCAGCCAGAAAAGCTGCCTCTGCATGGTCAAGTGGGCCCCGTTCTGAAGTCAGTGGAGCCTCCAGGCCTCTCTGTGGCCAGGGCCTGCTCCCAGCCCAGTCGCCCCAGGCCCTAGAAGGCCACTGTTCAGGGAGGAGCTCACATCTGGTGTCGCCACCTATAAATACCCTCGTTTCTATGGCCACAAGCAGCTCAGGGGGTCTTTTGGACTCAAAACACCTTCCCTGTATCTGGCATTCCGCCGCCCCCCGCCTCAGGGAATGACACTCAGCCAAGAATCCAAGCCCAGATGGCAGGCAAGGAGGGGACTGGAAGAGGCTGGCTAGGAGACAGCTTTCCTCATGACCTTCCTTCCCAGCAGTTAGCCCACTAGTCCAGTACTCAGAGTACCCAGGGTTCAGACTCAGTCCCACCTCTTCCCTGCTTTGTGGGCTGGGGCAAGCTCCTTAACCTCTCTGAGTCTCAAGCACGGACGCGATTGTTGCAGAATTTTAAATTAAGTAATGTAGAGACTAGATTCTGTGTGTTTCCACTGCCTGGAGTAGGGGTTTGATCCCTGGCCGGGGAAAGATCCTACATGTCATCCAGCCATGGCCAAAAAATTAAAAAATTAAAGTTAATTGTAAAGAAAGTATGCAGGACAGTGCCTGCAGGCACCCTCAGGAGAACTGTATTATTTGTTTCTGGGCAAAAGTCGGAGGTCTCCCAGCCCAGGGGTCCCCCAGGTGCTGGAGCCTGCGAAGGAAGAAGGCAGGAATCCTAGGTCGGGGTGAGTGGAAGAGGCGCAGACCAGCCCTGGTCCATCCTCAGTTGCCATGCAGCAACTGGTTGGTTAGATCTTGTCACCAGCCTCGGGATGTAATTAAGTTGCTGATGAACCCAAACGTGTCTCTGGGGAGCCAGGAGCTGTCCCTGGTTTCCTCTGCCTGTAGATTAATTCTTGTTTTTCCTTCTTTTTCTCCCTCCTCTTCTCTCTCCCCCCTCCCTCCTTCTTCCCAAGCAAGCAAAAAAAAAAAAAAGAAAAAGCCTTATTTATTATCATTTTCCCCACTGTTGGCATGGCAACACAGGCGTACGTTACTGAGTTACAG
>SJXQ01005261.1:67357-190366 GCA_006408695.1 Aepyceros melampus
GAAGCCGAAGACAATGACCTTGGAGGCGTCACTGGGCCACTCGCACACGGTCAGGTACAGGTCACTGTAGATCTCCTCGTCCTGGAAGAGCCGCACCTGGCGGACCTGAGCAGCAGGTTCTCGTGGGGGTGGGGTCCGAGCGGGCCGGGGCCAACCTGAGGCTGCACTGGCCGGCAGTCTCGGGCCAGGGAGCCCCAAGCAGCCTTCACCCCACCCCGCTCTGCCATCCTGAGAATAGGCTGAGGAGGCGCTTAAGAATTTCCCCTCACAGGTGGGGAACACAGGGAGGCCAGGCCTAGGATAGGACACAGCAGACCCATCGGTTCCAAGCCCGACCCACCCTGAGACCAGTTCACCTCTCTGAACTCACATGGAAACTGGGGTAACGGCACTCACCTCCTGGGGTGGGACATTCGAGGAGTCAAGGTCAGGGCTAAACCAGGCATGGCAGCCTGCTTGGTTCTAACAGACCTAATGGGTCCCTCCTGCCCTGAGCCGTCAGACCATAGGAAATCCTGCCATTTACCACTTTCGGCTCTGAAGATGGCAATTTCCTACAGTTCGACCTAACACTTGGGAGTCCTGACAACGGCCCTGCGAGTACAATATCTTCAATTTGTGGCCATGGAACCTGAGGCTCAGAGTGGCGTCATGCGGTCAGAAAGGGAGGTGGCCTGACCCTACCAGCTTGAGCTTGCTGTGCACATTGAACTCCCACCAGTACAGGTGGTAGATGTAGAAAGAGAAGTCGTCGTCCCCACTGCTGCTCGTGTAGGAGAGAACGTAACGGCCGCACTTGGAAAAGCCCAGGAAGATGTGTCTGTGGGGATGGCAGGGAGGGGCCAACGGCCAGGTCAGGGCTGGCCAACCGTCCCACCCCACCAACCCCTGCCTGGACCCCGCCTCACCCTGCATAGAGGAAGTCTTCATCCACAATGTTCTTGAGAGAGACGCAGACCCTGGGTGGCAGCTTCCGGAAGAGGCGAGGAGAGAGCTGCCCACTGATCTGGGGAAGGGGCAGCCAGGGTGTCTTGAGACACCACGTGGTAGAGGCGGCCTGCAGCACCCCCATTCCCCTCACCCAAGGCAGAGCAACACCTTTGGGGACCAGCCCAGCCACACAGGCCTACTTCCTACCAACTATAACGGTTCAGGGTGGTCCAAACTCCGGAAGGTGTGAATGGCTTGAGCCTGTCTCTCCACCAGGGCCTCATACCACCCTCCCAACTCCACAGCCTAAGGGTTCCTCTGCCTGTGGTTTCCCTGGTGGCTCAGATGGTAAAGAACCTGCCTGCAAATGCAGGAGACGTAAGAGACATGGTTCGATCCCTGGGTCGGGAAGATCCCCTGGAGAAGGGAATGGCAACCCATTCCAGTATTCTTGCCTGGAGAATTTTATGCTCAGAGGAGGCTGGCAGGCTATAGTCCATGGAGTCACAAAGAGTTGGACACAACTGAGTGACTGACATTTTCACACGTTCCTTTTCCCAGGCTATGAGGACTATCACTGGCATTGCTTCCCCCAGTCACCCCTGGCCCACACTGGGCACCTAGCTGTCCTCCTGAAGGCTACTTGAAGGCACAATGAGCTGTGGACATTGAGGATGAGATGGGGGCTTGAGCAACTCCACTCACCTGTTCCCAACCCACCAGCCTATACACGGGGTGCTTAGGTCCCTGGGGGGCGGGGGGTAAGCCTGACCAGTGACTGTCCATCTCCTGCCCAACTCCCCCTTCTCAATTAACAGCTGCCCTCCAACTGACTCCCTCATCCCAAAACTTCAAGGAAGGTTTTGGGTGGGGAGCAGGTCCAAGTTGAGCATTGAGGAATCAGGGCACCTCGGATCCTGCTACCCAGTCTACTGGGGGAGAGGCAGCCCAGCCCTCGAGGAGATCCCCGAGTGGAATAACCCTGTCAGCGAGGCCCAGGCTGACCGGGAGACACAGTGCCTGGCCACGGAGCTTCCAAGCTAAGGGCGGAGCCACAGCCCAACCCGGGGAGCAATCAGGCTGAGGGTGGGGACTGTCCCTGCTCCAGAAGTTCTAGTCAAAAGGAGAAGACACAGCCCTGCCCTCACAGAGTTCCCAGCCTGATGGAGGAGACAGCACGACTCCTGACCCACGGAGACACAGACCTGCCCCACTTGCTGCTGACCTGACAGCAGATTTACACGCTTGCCCTCCCAGAGCTGGCAACCCGACGGGGAAAGATTCCAGCACGCTGAGAGTTTAGTCTCATGGGGAGACAGAGCCTTGCTCAGGTAGCTGAAGATCAGGCCCTCTCCAGGGAGCTCCCTCCCATTCAATGGGGGAGGCAGTTACAGAAACTCCCAGCTCTCCTGTGGTCAGAGCTGGACAGAGAAAGGAACCCCAGGCGGAGGAATCCCAAAGCCGGTAGCAGAGACTGTGCCAAGGGGGCGGTAAGGCTCCATAACTGAGTGGCCAGGGGAGCAGGGTTTTGAAAAACGAGTCTGACCCTGCGTCGCCCCCTTTCTCCTCACTCCTCCAGCGGCCTCTAAGGCCCCCTTCATCCACGCCTGGCCTCGGGACCCCGCCCCCAGCCCCTCCATTTAACCCTTGTAGCTGCCTATATAAGTCCAAGTTCCCCAGTTCTCTGGTGTCTCCCCTTAAGTTGACTAGCAAGGGTGGTTGTCCATACAGGATTTCAAATGGCGAAAACCCTATCCCTGTCCAGGGCAAACTCCTCACTTTTAAGAGGGCTGCAGGCAACATGCCTACCCATGATAAGCTGATCTCCTAGCATAGTTGTGGTAGGGTTTGTTTGAGGGTTTGATTCATGTGTTCCACTTTCTGTGAGCTCTGGGGATGGCAGGCAGTATGCAATTTCCACTGGGTTTTCAAAGCCTTTGCCACCTATTTTTCTGCAACAGCTACAAATGCAAGTCCATTGTCTGACCCTATGATCAGAGGCATTCCATATTTAGGGGACAATGTCTTTCAGGAGTGCCTTGGTTACTTGTCTTGCTTTTTCAGTTTGGGTAGGAAAGGCTTCCACCCAGCCTGAAAAGGTGCAGATAAAAACTACAAGGTATCTAAATCCTTGATTTGGAGTGATTTCAGTGAAACTTGCTTCTGTATCCTCAAAGGGGGATAGTCCACAATGCTGTGTCCCTGCCGACTTACTAGGTTCCTGGCAAGCGTTATTTTGTAAACAGATAATACATCACTGGGAGACAGGGAGACATGATCCAACATCCGCTGGATCATGGGAAAAAGTAAGAGAGTTCCAGCAAAACATCTATTTCTGCTTTATTGACTATGCCAAAGCCTTTGACTGTGTGGATCACAATAAACTGTGGAAAATTCTGAAAGAGATGGGAATACCAGACCACCTGACCTGCCTCTTGAGAAATCTGTATGCAGGTCAGGAAGCAACAGTTAGGACTGGACATGGAACAACAGACTGGTTCCAAATAGGAAAAGGAGTACGTCAAGGCTGTATATTGTCACCCTGCTTATTAAACTTCTATGCAGAGTACATCATGAGAAACGCTGGACTGGAAGAAGCCCAAGCTGGAATCAAGACTGCTGGGAGAAATATCAGTAACCTCAGATATGCAGATGACATCACCTTATGGCAGAAAGGGAAGAGGAACTAAAAAGCCTCTTGATAAAAGAGAAAGAGGAGAGTGAAAAAGTTGGCTCAACATTCAGAAAACTAACATCATGGCATCTGGTCCCATCACTTCATGCGAAATGGGGAAACAGTAGAAACAGTGTCAGACTTTATGTTTCTGGGCTCCAAAATCACAATAACCTCAGATATACAAGTAACACCACCCTTATGGCAGAAAGTGAAGAGGAACTAAACAGCTTCTTAATGAATGTGAATGAAGAGAGTGAAAAGGCTGGCTTAAAACTCAAAATTCAAAAAACTAAGATCATGGCATCTGGTCCCATCACTTCATGGAAAATAGATGGGGAAACAATGGAAACAGTGAGCGACTTTCTTTCCTTGAACTCCAAAATCACTGCAGATGGTGACTGCAGCCATGAAATTTAAAGACGCTTGCTCCTTGGAAGTAAAGCTATGACCAACCTAGACAGTATATTAAAATGCAGAGACATTACTTATTGACAAAGGTCCATCTAGTCAAAGCTATGGTCTTTCCAGTAGTCATGAATGGATGTGAGAGTTGGACCATAAAGCGACTGAGTTCTGAAAAATTGATGCTTTTGAACTGTGGTGTTGGAGAAGACTCTTGAGAGTCCCTTGGACTGCAAAGAGATCCAACCAGTCCATCCTAAGAAATCAGTCTTGAATATTCATTGGAAGGACTGATGCTGAAGCTGAAGCTCCAACACTTGGGCCTCCTGATGTGAATAACTGACTCAGTAGAAAAGACCCTGATGCTGGGAAAGATTGAAGGCAGGAAGAGAAGTGGATGACAGAGGATGAGATGGAGACCATAAAGCGACTGAGTTCTGAAAAATTGATGCTTTTGAACTGTGGTGTTGGAGAAGACTCTTGAGAGTCCCTTGGACTGCAAAGAGATCCAACCAGTCCATCCTAAGAAATCAGTCTTGAATATTCATTGGAAGGACTGATGCTGAAGCTGAAGCTCCAACACTTGGGCCTCCTGATGTGAATAACTGACTCATTAGAAAAGACCCTGATGCTGGGAAAGATTGAAGGCAGGAAGAGAAGTGGATGACAGAGGATGAGATGGTTGGATGACCTCACTGACTTGATGGTCATGAGTTTGAGCAAGCTCTGGGAGTTTGTGATGGAGAGGGAAGCCTGGCGCGCTGCAGTTCATGGTGTTGCTGAGTCAGACAGGACTGAGCGACTGAACTGAACTACCTGAAACATATAGCTTTTCCTTGTTTCCAATTTTGTTATCCAAATGAAAATAAAGCTATTTTTTTAAAGCCAAAATGTCCAAATTAAGGAAACAACAATTATTTTATGTTTACTCTATACCAATGACCAACTGCTTTACGTGTATTATCTGATTGGCACAGGCAATCCTGGAAGAAAGGAAATATTATCATCTTTGCCATTACCATCCCTAACTTAAAGATAACAAAATTGAGTCTTGAGTATGTTAAGTGGTACACTCAGAGCCTCAGTGCTGATTAGTAGAAGAAAAGGGATAGAACCTAGGAAATCTAATTCCAAATGCCACATTCTTAATTACAGTGGGAGGCTACATCTATAAATGAGACACTGAGCCACATTTCAGTTCAGTTCAGTTCAGTTGCTCAGTCGTGTCTGACTCTTTGTGACCCCATGAATTGCAGCATGCCAGGCCTCCCTGTCCATCACCAACTCCCGGAGTTCACTCAAACTGACATCCGTTGAGTCAGTGATGCTATCCAGCCATCTCATCCTCGGTCGTCCCCTTCTCCTCCTGCCCCCAATCCCTCCCAGCATCAGAGTCTTTTCCAATGAGTCAACTCTTCACATGAGGTGGCCAAGTACTGGAGTTTCAGCTTCAGCATCATTCCTTCTAATGAACACCCAGGACTGATCTCCTTTAGAATGGACTGGTTGGATCTTCTAGAGCCTAGTAAAAAAACTGAACTGAATGTTAATGTTAGAGGACAGTTTACATTTGGCCTTGACTTAGATTTCTGTGTTCATGCTGTATTTGCCACCCAGCTGTGTCTTATAGAGCTACCCTTATCTAACATAAAATATGGAGATAATGTTTCCTATATTGTGAAACAATTATGAAAATTAGTAAAATAACTGCACATAAGCTATCTGGCCAACAGTTGATTTCAATAATTGTTAGTTTTCCACCCTCATATTTTAATTTCTTACAGTTCCTAGAAGTAAGATCTCTAGGTTTTAAAAGGGACCTATAATTCATTAGCTAGCAAAAGTCATGAGCATTTTTGGTGATTTACAAATTTGTATAATATGCCAGAACCAGGGTATCACATTTATTAGAAAAATTGGTGGATTTTGAGGTAATAATATGGCACCAACGTCATATTATCCCACCAAAATTCCAATTTCCTAAAATGAATTATTTAAAGAGTAATTACTCCCTTCTTTTTCCAAACTGCTGTTGCTGCTGCTGCTGCTAAGTTGCTTCAGTCGTGTCTGACTCTGTGCGACCCCAGAGACGACAGCCCACCAGGCTCCCCCATCCCTGGGATTCTCTAGGCAAGAACACTGGAGTGGGTTGCCATTTCCTTCTCCAATGCATGAAAGTGAAAAGTGAAAGAAGTCGCTCAGTTATGTCCGACTCTTTGCAACCCCATGGACTGCAGCCCACCAGGCTCCTCCGTCCATGGGATTTTCCAGGCAAGAGTACTGGAGTGGGGTGCCATTGCCTTCTCCAGGTGCTAACAGCAGAACCCACCAATTTCCTCAACTTCTTCCTCTGTTCCAGTTTTCTAATGGGGTAGAAACCCAACGTTAATGCCGTCACTGTCGGTCACTCCACTAACTGTCACAACTAGAGTGGGAGATCAGGAGATAAGGAAATACTGACAACTAAAATGGGCAGCATCTCTTAAGTCTACAATAAACTTTTCAAGGTTTATTCCATGTACATGTCACATCAGAGCCTGGGGGCAGAGGACCACAGTAGGGCCTGGAGAGGGATAACACGAGATGCTGAGCCCCAACATGACACCAAGAACAGGAAATTAATAAAGAGCTGGTTCAAGTGAGTTCACAATGGACTCCATAGGAAGGGCAAGTGGTAGAAATATGTCAAAGTCAGGGATGGGATTATAACCAGACAAGCAGATGGCAAGAGTTAGAACATCTGATCTTAAAACAAATGCTGAAAGGAACTTCGGGGGAGTCCGTTCAACAAAGAAGTACAAGTACAGAGACCTCTACCAAATTCCACCATCCTTGTCTGTCACAGCCCTCTTAGGACCTAAAGGCACTACACCCAGTTTGGTTGGACCAAAGGCAGATGTGGTTTTATCTTGGATGTAATGCCCTCCAGGCCAGCTGCATGCAGAGGCAGAAATAGTAGCTGCATGTATGTTGTGATTTGTGAGGAAATAAGAAGCTTCTTCTCTAAAATATACCCTGTGATGAATAAAAGTCCTTTGAGCTAAGGGGTGGCTCTCTGTTAAAAACATGAAGGGTAGAACCAAGCCTGAGTAACCACTGGAAAGAGAAGAAAAACCACTAATCTTTATTTGTCATTTATGACTTACTTTAAAAGTATTTGCCCAACAAAGTCACACTGACAGCAATTTTGTGAAAGTTATTTAAGACTGGGAAACAGAGAAGAGAAGAAGAACCGCAGCAGATGACAAGGCTATGAAAGGTGACACTGAAAGGTTTTCATAACAATATCATTTATTTGACAATTTTGTGTAGAATTGGGCCGAATAGCCTCTGAAATTTGTTGTGAATAGCAATTGTGTGTAGCTATTCAATAAGAACATCAAGGAAATATTAAACTTGGAGGAACCCCCCTGGTGGCTCAGAGGGTGAAGAATCTGCCTTCAATGAAGGAGACCCAGGTTTGATGCCTGGGTTGAGAAGATCCCCTGGATAAGGGAATACCCATTTCAGTATTCTTGCCTGGAGAATTCCATGGACAGAGGAGCCTGGCGAGCTATAATCCATGGGGGTCACAAAGTGACTGAGCTTCACTTGCAGTATTGCAGATATTTTTTAAACATAATTCAAATGTATACTTTTAAAAGTATCAAAAGTTATTTTGTAACATAACCTGGGACTTCACACAAATTAAAGACAAAAATTAAGATGCCTGTTACTCCTTCCTATAACAGTGGAGAATACATGTTGAAAGAAACTATTAATACCACTGCAGATCAAACTCTTCTTGTACATGTTAAGTCAGAATAAAACTAGGATACACCTATGACTTTTCAAACTTAAATAACAGGAATATGTGTTAGAGTTGTGAGGTTTATGGCATTGTGCTATTTTCAAAAATTGGCTTTATTTTCCCATTGATTCCTCTACTATTTTAAACTTTTAACATGCAAAGTTTTTTTGAATCATTGAAACATATCTTCAAATTTAGGCCAAAAATAACTCAGGAAAAAAAAGTAACAAATATTTTAGCTTCTATTCTACTAAACCTAAGCCACAAAAACTTGCTCTGTGCCATGACCTGAATGTGCATACGTGCGTGTTTGCTCAGTTGCTTCAGTCGTGTCCAACTCTTTGTAACTCCATGGACTGTAGTCAGCCAGCCTCCTCTGTCCATGGGATTCTCCAGGCAACAATACTGGAGTGGGTTGCCATGCCCTCCTCCAGGAGATCTTCCCGACTTAAGACTCAAACCCATGTCTCATTTCTCCTGCATTGGCAGGTGGGTTCTTTAACCTTTGAGCCACCTGGGAAGTCCCTGAATGAACCTAATCGCCCCGAATACATATGCTGAAATCCAACCCTAAACATGATGATATTTGTTGGTGGAGTTTGGGAGAGATGCTTAAGCCATGAAGGAACCCTCATGAATGAAAATAGCCCCTATAAGAGGCCCCAGAGTGATCCCTAGTCACCTTCTATCTTATGAGGATACAGTGAGAAGGCTGTGACCCAGCAGGGGGCCTTCAGCAGACCATGACCAGGCAAGTGTACTGATTTCAGATTTCCAGCCTCCAAAACTGTCAGAAATAAATTTCTATTGTTTATAAGCTCCCTGGTCTGGGGTAGTTTGTAATAACAGCCCAACCAGACTAAGACACCCTGTTATTTTATAGTTTTAATTAATCCCCTTTAATAACCTTCATCAGTCATACAGCTCCTTAACAAGCATCTAGGTGCCAGTTGCTGGTCTAAGTGGTAAGGTTACATAAAGTACCTGCAGAAAGTACATGCTATAGCTGGTTAGAAAAACCGGAAAAGAACTCTAACACAAGAAAATAAGTACCCTGGGTCTTGTTCTTCAAGTCAAATTCCTCTGAAGTTATTTAGCTGTCTCCATTTTCACTCCCTCGTTCTTATTCTGCGTGTTGGTGCCACTGCTTCACTGGAAAAGATCTCCCTCTGATCACTATGAGGTCATTTAAATCCAGTGCAGAAGTCTGCATGCGCACTTTATTAAACCTCAGCAGCATTCAACACTGTTTCTAATTCACCTTTCTGAAATGTTTTTTTTTCATTGTTTCTGCTTTTAATCCTCTCAATTCCCCTTGACTCAGCCTTTAATTGTTTAAGCTATTAAAAATTTAGAAGCTGTCTCTTCTTTTTCTTCTCCTCTTTTCCTAGGACTGTGATTAGAATGTGTATGCTGTTGCTGCTGCTGCTAAGTCGCTTCAGTCGTGTCCGACTCTGTGCAACCCATAGACGGCAGCCCACCAGGCTCCCCTGTCCCTGGGATTCTCCAGGCAAGAACACTGGAGTGGGTTGCCATTTCCTTCTCCAATGCATGAAAGTGAAAAGTAAAAGTGAAGTCACTTAGTCGTGTCCAACTTTTCGCGACCCCATGGACTGCAGCCTACCAGGCTCCTCCATCCATGGGATTTTCCAAGCAAGAGTGCTGGAATGGGGTGCCATCGCCTTCTCTCGTGTGTATGCTAGAGAGTGTCTGTGTACTCTTCCAGTTAGCCCTTACTTTGACCCTAAATGCTCAGTTATACAATAGTTGTATCAATTCTCTGGGATTGATCAATCCCAGTTTCCGCCAATCCAAGTTCAAAAATAATTTCCGTGTAGCAAAGACCAAGGGCATTTGGTTTATCATTGTATACACTATGCTTTGCACAAAGGCTATTACATAATATAGAGTCAATACACACTTGATTTGAATGAATGTACCAATAATCTGTGGAATACATAGAGAGGAATACATCATTAATTTTGTCTAGAACTCAGTTTCATGGAAGAGTTGACTCTAAAAGAATGGACAAGATCTTGTCAAAATGTGAAGAAAGTCAGAAGAGGCAACAGAATAACACAATGGAAGTAATTAAATGTTTCAGAAGAAACCAATCAAGGACTGCACAGCAAAGGGCATGGGGAAGAGGCAGCTGAAAGTTAGGAGGTAGAGTGAAGACAGAAATAGGGAGGAAAGGGAGGATGGGGGAAAGAGCAGAAGGAGTCAAGTTTGGCTGGAGAGCAAGGAGTCTAACACTCTGTCCCTTAGGTAGCAAGGGGCCGCTGATTGTTTTCAAAGTGCGGAGGGGAGGTTGTATTTTCAAAAGCACACTGTACTGGTTATTAAGCTCTCCGCTCTCGTCTCCAACCCATCCTTCTATACTCTCTCCTGGGAGGCTAGTGCTTGGGATTCTGCAAATAACTCTCTTTTGCTATCTGGTTCTTTTAGATTCTTCAATATGGGACTGGACTAGAAGACTGAGGGACAAGGGACTCTCTCCATTCTGGTTGCTTCATGGCTTTTTCACAGTCCCCTACCATGGCGCTCAGGCTACTTCTGACTTTCCCAGACTCTCCCCATGAGGCCTCTTGGTGGATACCAGTACCTTCTAGGTACTGCTCCTTCCTTCAAGTCTGAATCCTCTTCTCAGGGCCTTTCCCCTAATCATCCAGCTTCCGAAAACTCCAGCCTAAGGCCTCTCTTCACTCAGCTTCAGGAATGGTAGCAGCTTCTGCAGTTATTCCTCTGATTACTTCTTTGTTTTTTTTTCAGTTCTCTAATAACTATTATTCAATACCTTTTCAATCCTGTTAAAATACCTAGTATAACTTCAGTTGTTCTGACTGAGCCCTCACATTTTCCTTAGATGAGGAAATTGAGTGATTAAGAACTGGAGTTCGAAGACTACTTAAAAGATCATTTCAATATTTTAAACAAGAGATAAAGTAAGTCAGTAAAGCAGTGAAGATTATAATGATGAGACTAATAATAACTAATATTTACAGAGTACTTACAGTGTACCAAGTACTCTTCTAAATTCATAATCTCTCTGATATAGATATACTTATTTCCTTTTCACAGACAAGAAAACTGAGACCCAGACAGGTTTTAACAAACAGGCTAAGTAACACAGATAGTAATGGATGGAGACAGGATTTAAACTTGGTTCCAAAGTCCTTCCTTTGAATAATTAGAAAAAGATTGAATTCTTGAGTTCTTTCTGAAAAGGAAGCAATAGTATTTGAACACTTATTCAACAGGAAGGATCATGGAGAGAGAAGAGTTTAAAAAGACATCAGAGACTTAGTTTTGGAGATTGGGTAAATGATGAAGCTATTAATATTAACGATGAAAAATTATTTAAAAAAACCAGGTTTGGGTGCTCAGTAGCACCCGAATAATTAATTCCATTTTGATATTTTGAATTAAAGATGTTTGTGGGACATCCGAAGAGTGATGTCAGTTGAAAGTTGAATTTGAGTCAGGTCCTTTAAATGGTTTATACCAGTAAAGATTTCAGAGCTCTTAGAATATAGATGTTAGATGAAGTTATAAAGCAGATATTGAGGTACATACATCTTTTTCAATTATCGTTTTCTCAGGGCATATGCCCAGGAGTGGACTGCTGCGTCATACGGTAGTTTTATTCCTAGGTTTTTAACTGAAGCAACTTAGCAGCAGCAGCAGCACACTGGCTGTATCAGTTTATAGTCATACCAACAGTGCAAGAGGGTTCCCTTTCCTCCACACCATCTCCAGCATTTATTGTTTGTAGATTTTTTGGATGATGGCTGTTCTGACTAGTGTGAAGTGATACTTCATTGTGGTTTTGATTTGCCTTTCTCAGTACTATTTACAATAGCCAGAACGTGGACGTAACCTAAATGTCCACTGACAGATGAATGGATAAAAGACGTTGTGGTGTACAGACAAGGGAATATTACTCAGCCATTAAAATAATGAATTTAAGTCAAGTGTAGTGATGTGGATGAACCTAGAGCCTGTTACACAGAGTGAAGTAAGTCAGAAAGAGAAAAACAAATATCTTGTATTAGTGCATAGGGCAGGAAAGAGATGCAGACATAAAGAACAGACTTGTGGACATAGTACGGGGAGGAGATAGTGGGAGAAACTGAGAGAGTAGAATTGAAACATACACTACTGCATGTAAAGCAGATAACTGTAGGAAGTTGCTGTATAACACAGGGAGCGCAACCTAGTACTCTGTGACAACCTAGAGGGATGGAATGGGTGGGAGGTGGGAAGAAAGATCAAGAGGGAGGGGACATGTGTATACTTATGGCTGATTCACGTTGTTGTGTGTCAGAAACCAACACAACATTGTAAATCAATTATCCTTCAATTCAAAATAATTTTTAATGAAAAAAGGAAAGCAGATATTGATAGTAATGCCAGTCCTGAAATGGAGGCTATGGAAAGAGAGTGAGCTGAGTTTTCAAGCTGCCAAATATAAATCTCATAGCTCTTTTTCCTACATAAAGCATAGCCAACAGCTTTTAGAAGAAATATATATTAAGCAGTGGAATGGAGACATGGGGGATGAAAGGAAATGTATGTGTATGACACACAAGCTAAGTATGAAATTATTCAAGACTTTTTTTTTAAGGAACCAGAAAGAGAGGGAAAGGGGAGATAAAGAGTTTAAAACAAAATGCTTTAGTTCCTACACTGAAAGGCAGGCTCCTCTAGATGGATTTTTCCCCTTAGAATGACTTGGCAGCAGAGAATGAGATGACATCAGCAGGCCAATCCCTAGCCGAGCAGAATGAGTCACATTTCGTCTGTTTTCACTTGATTAAAATATTTTACATTTGTTGAGCTTGAAAAAAAAGGACAGAGGAAGCCATTGAGAAGGGAAAATTGAAAGTCCAAATACGGTGTGTTTCTGACTCACTAGAATTGCAGCATCATAGGAGCTAGTAACTTTGACTTAGAGAGACATTAAAAGAAAAAAAAAAACCTCTTCTTTAAGAAGTCCCCAAATCGGATAAAAGTCCTTTACAGCTTCTTTTAACTTTTAACTTAATAGCAAGCAGAGAAAACCTTATAAAAGGGCAACCTTCTATAATACTTTAAAAAATATAAAGATTTTGTCAGCTGTAGAAAAAAATGGGTAATATTTAAATATCATCTGGTCTTTATAACTGATTTGGTTCAGATTAGTAGAAACTGCTCGTTTTGATGGTTCAAATGTGTCTAAACGTTTCCGTCTTTGGAACAGAGCAGAGCAAGAAAAGCAGACTAAAGAGGTGGGGGGCAGATTTGCTTCTTCACGGGGCTTTATGCCAAGTAATCTGCAAACAATCCATTTCCTGGCAAATGTCTCTAACTGGTTTGTCCATGATTTTTTTTTTTTAAAAAAAAAAACCTCTTCTTTAAGAAGTCCCCAAATCGGATAAAAGTACTTTACAGCTTCTTTTAACTTTTAACTTAATAGCAAGCAGAGAAAACCTTATAAAAGGGCAACCTTCTATAATACTTTAAAAAATATAAAGATTTTGTCAGCTGTAGAAAAAAATGGGTAATATTTAAATATCATCTGGTCTTTATAACTGATTTGGTTCAGATTAGTAGAAACTGCTCGTTTTGATGGTTCAAATGTGTCTAAACGTTTCCGTCTTTGTAACAGAGCAGAGCAAGAAAAGCAGACTAAAGAGGTGGGGGGCAGATTTGCTTCTTCACAGGGCTTTATGCCAAGTAATCTGCAAACAATCCATTTCCTGGCAAATGTCTCTAACTGGTTTGTCCATGATTTTTTTTTTTTCTGTACTGTAGTTACTAATACTGACCTTCAGATCCCTTAACAACAAGAGAGATTTATAATTAGGCAGAATTCACTTGGAAAACAAATCTACTGCTGCTGATTTTAGGTAATTCTTTTTCTAAGAATGCGAATTATCGTGACACAAATTATATAAGCGAAAGAAGTCTTTAAATAAAGAAGCACTTCAAAAATCTTAGTTATTGCTTGTTTAATAGATAAGAACAGGTAGAGATCATCTATGAATAGGAGTAACACTGTTTGGGGCCATTTCCTAAGAAAGTGCGCCACTTTCCAAGATTTCTTTTTTTTTCATCTTGAAGTGGCATTAATTAAATATTGTTCATCAGTAAAACGTTCAAGCTCTTTACCAACTAGTGGGTGAGTCTCTCTAGTTTTATTTTCTTTAATTGAAATATAGTTAATTTACAATGTTGTGTCAATGGGTCACTAAATATAGCCAAAAACAACATAGAAAAAATTGAGACACTTATTCACTTAAAACTATATTATGTCAAAATAAATTTAGATGATAAATACCACACTGTTAAAAATTATTATCGTTATTATCATTATGTGATACTCAAGAATTAAAATGTATATCTTAAGAAGAGTTCTTACATATTAAGGAAAGGCCGTATACAAAAGAAAAAAAAATTCTCAAAAGGCTGATAATCAATATATACATAATAATGTAAAATCCTTATCAGGTTTAGTAAATATCAAGAAAAAAATTTAAAAGCAGTGAGATGCCATTCTCAGATTTCATACTGACAAAGATGAAAAATGAAAATACTGAGAGGGAGTCTGGGAAGATGACTGAAGTAGGGATAGCAGAGGTTTTGGATCTTCCAGAAAACCTGTATGGAAATGGACAGAGAGTAAAATCAAAAACCCATGGACAACATGTTCTACCAAAATGAAAGTGCAGGAAAAACAAAACAAAACAAAAAACCCACCAGTAGCCTCAAACCCTCAAGAGAAGGGAAGCTGTTCAGAAGTCAAGGGAGGACAAGAGGCATCTGGTGGATTTGACAAAGGAGACAATCCCCAAACAGCTGCCAGCAGGTATTCCCTGAAAATTCCAGTAAGCCAATTTGGGACCAGTTCCTTGGAGGGGGAGGTGGCACTGTGAGACTGATCTATCTAAGTAGAGAGAATTACTTGTCAATGACATTGTGTCAGTGGAGAATAATAATGTAAAGCAGACCAAGTTTTAGTAGCTCATTTTAAAAATTTTCTACAGCCAATGTGACCCTTTTGGGTCAAGCCACTATTCTCTACTAACTGCTATTAGATTCATTCAGTAATTAACTAACTCATTCATTCATTCAGTATTTTCTCTAGGAGTTAGGGGATTAGAATTCAAAGATGAGAAAACTAAATACCTGCAGCCTGGGGATCTCAAAATCTAGATTATAAACAACACAACAACAAACTATAATGTGATTAGTGCTACGGTAAACAGGACTTCCCAGGTGGTGCTAGTGGTAAAGAGCCTGCCTGCCAATGCTGGAAACTTAAAGAGAGAGATGCAGTTTCAATCTCTAGGTCGGAAAGATCCCCTGGGGGAGGGCACCACTCCAGTATGCATGCCAGGAGAATCCTATGGACAGAGAACCCTGGTGGGCTACAGTCCATAAGGTCACAAAGATTCAGACATGACTGAAGTGACTTAGCATGCACACAAAGGCTATACACATCACTGCTGCTGCTGCTAAGTCGCTTCAGTCGTGTCTGACTCTGTGTGACCCCATAGACGGCAGCCCACCAGGCTCCCCCATCCCTGGGATTCTCCAGGCAAGAACACTGGAGTGGGTTGCCATTTCCTTCTCCAATGCAGGAAAGTGAAAAGTGAAAGGGAATCGGAAAGATCCCCTGGGGGAGGGCACCACTCCAGTGTGCATGCCAGGAGAATCCTATGGACAGAGAACCCTGGTGGGCTACAGTCCATAAGGTCACAAAGATTCAGACATGACTGAAGTGACTTAGCATGCACACAAAGGCTATACACATCACTGCTGCTGCTGCTAAGTCGCTTCAGTCATGTCTGACTCTGTGTGACCCCATAGACGGCAGCCCACCAGGCTCCCCCATCCCTGGGATTCTCCAGGCAAGAACACTGGAGTGGGTTGCCATTTCCTTCTCCAATGCAGGAAAGTGAAAAGTGAAAGGGAAGGCGCTCAGTCGTGTCCAACTCTTAGCGACCCCATGGACTGCAGCCCACCAGGCTCCTCCATCCATGGGATTTTCCAGGCAAGAGTACTGGAGTGGGGTGCCATCACCTTCTCTGATACACACACACATCACTAGAATAAATTAATCGATTAAATAGTAGTCACGTTAAAGAGCAGACAGTGGGATTCTAAATAAATAACCACACATAACATAACATAATATGTTAAGATCACAAACGCTGGAGTTGCTAGTCATGGGTACCACAAGCAGGACATGACCTCAGTGAGGAGATGCTCTACAGCTGAGACCCAACCTGAAGGAATTGACAGCTGGGCGACAAGAAGGGGGACCAGGGCAACACCTCCGTGTCCGTCACCAGCATCACTTACTCCATGTTGTGCTGAGATCTTATCACAAGACTTTAAAGGTAAATTTAGTTGCCAAATTTTTTCCTTCCTCATTGTATATGTGGGGCTTCCCTGGTGGCTCAGAGGTTAAAGCGTCTGCCTCCAGTGTGGGAGACCCGGGTTTGATCCCTGGGTCGGGAAGATCCCCTGGAGAAGGAAATGGCAACCCACTCCAGTATTCTTGCCTGGAGAATCCCATGGACTGAGGAGCCTGGTGGGCTGCAGTCCATAGGGTCACAAAGAGTCGGACACGACTGAGTGACTTTACTTACTTACTTACTTACATTGTATATGTAAAGATTTCCAGAGTCTGTCATTTTCCAAAGTCACAATTTCTTAGAAAGTTCTTTACTGGGAAAACTCAAATTTATTTGAAAATTACTCTTTCAAAAATATTTTAACTATATTTTAAGTTTACAACTTTAACTCAGTGCATTCAAGAAAAAAGATAAGTACTAATTTTCTACAAGGGTTTTAATATGCCAATCATTCCAATACAATACAAATACAGTAATCAATGCAAACAGGCAATTTTCAGGCTCTGTCTTTTTCAAATCAAATTTTGCTCACATTGCAAATGGACTAATTCAGATAAGGGCATACTTTAGGAAAATCTTGCATTTAGGGGATTCTAGAAATAAACCAGTGGTCTTGGTTATAAATTAGGAAATAAACCACTGACAGCTATTGTATGTAAAATGAAAGACCCAATGCAGACAAGATTTTGGCATCCCAAAGTCATTGCTGATGTCCTGTGGTATGTAGTAAGCACAGTAATAATTATGAGGATCATCACCCAGCCCTCCTCATTCTTCTTACCAATTGTATATGTAAAGATTTCCAGAGTCTGTCATTTTCCAAAGTCACAATTTCTTAGAAAGTTCTTTACTGGGAAAACTCAAATTTATTTGAAAATTACTCTTTCAAAAATATTTTAACTATATTTTAAGTTTACAACTTTAACTCAGTGCATTCAAGAAAAAAGATAAGTACTAATTTTCTACAAGGGTTTTAATATGCCAATCATTCCAATACAATACAAATACAGTAATCAATGCAAACAGGCAATTTTCAGGCTCTGTCTTTTTCAAATCAAATTTTGCTCACATTGCAAATGGACTAATTCAGATAAGGGCATACTTTAGGAAAATCTTGCATTTAGGGGATTCTAGAAATAAACCAGTGGTCTTGGTTATAAATTAGGAAATAAACCACTGACAGCTATTGTATGTAAAATGAAAGACCCAATGCAGACAAGATTTTGGCATCCCAAAGTCATTGCTGATGTCCTGTGGTATGTAGTAAGCACAGTAATAATTATGAGGATCATCACCCAGCCCTCCTCATTCTTCTTACCCTGCTGACATTTTTCCATAGCACTTATTTCTTTCCAACTTACTATTCATATTTGTTTTTTCCGTTACCTGTCTCCTCCGTTTACAATAGAAGCTCTATGAGGTCAGTGCTTTCCGTCAGCTTTGGTCATTGTTGCATCCCCAGTGCAAAGAAGATTAGCTAACCCACAAGAGGCGCGCTAACATAAGTTGTTGAATGAACACATGCATGATTAAGTCCATAGAAATTGATAGAATTGTGACTAAAAATATAAATTGCATAAATTCACACTTGTATCATCAGCAAAGGCTAAGTGCTATTATACTACAACTTGGCAAAAATCAAAATGGAGATGGTAACATACTACTCATGCCCTTAAACACCCCAAATTATGAAAAACACTTATGGCCCATACCCCTTTGAAGTTCACTTGTTTGTGAATGATTTAAATCTACTCAGGATCATGTTTTTGTGGCAATCTAAAGGGTATCTTCCCCATGCCGGAGGGGGAGGCGGCCAAGAGGAATCACCCCGCGGCCGGGCCCAGGGGCGGCAGCCAGGAGAAGCAACCCCACGTCCAAGGAGCAGTGGCTGCGCGGGCACAGGAGGGCCGAGAGGAGCTACTCCACATTCAAGGTCAGGAGGGGCGGCAGTGAGGAGATACCCCTCGTCCAAGGTAAGGAGAAGCGGCTGCACTTTGCTGGAGCCGCCATGAAGAGATACCCAACGCCCAAGGTAAGAGAAACCCAAATAAGATGGTAGGTGTCGCAAGAGGGCATCAGAGGGCAGACACACTGAAACCATACTCACAGAAATTAGTCAATCTAATCACACCAGGACCACAGCCTTGTCTAACTCAGAGAAACTAAGCCATGCCCACAGGGCAACCCAAGATGGGCAGGTCATAGTGGAGAGATCTGACAGAATGTGATCCACTGGAGAAGGGAATGGCAAGCCACTTCAGTATTCTTGCCTTGAGAACCCCATGAACAGTATGAAAAGGCAAAATGATAGGATAGCAAAAGAGAAACTCCCCAGGTCAGTAGGTGCCCAATATGCTACTGGAGATCAGTGGAGAAATAACTCCAGAAAGAATGAAGGGATGGAGCCAAAGCAAAAACAATACCCAGTTGTGGATGTGACTGGTGATAGAAGCAAAGTCCGATGCTGTAAAGAGCAATATTGCATAGGAACCTGGAATGTCAGGTCCATGAATCAAGGCAAATTGGAAGTGGTCAAACAGGAGATGGCAAGAGTGAACATCGACATTCTAGGAATCAGCGAACTAAAACAGACTGGAATGGGTGAATGGAACTCAGATGACTATTATATCTACTACTGTGGGCAGGAATCCCTCAGAAGAAATGGAGTAGCCATCATGGTCAACAAAAGAGTCTGAAACGCAGTACTTGGATGCAGTCTTAAAAACAACAGAATGATCTCTGTTCGTTTTCAAAGCAAACCATTCAATATCACAGTAATCCAAGCCTATGCCCCAACCAGTAATGCTGAAGAAGCTGAGGTTGAACAGTTCTGTGAAGACCTACAAGACCTTTTAGAACTAACACCCATAAAAGATGTCTTTTTCATTATAGGGAACTGGAATGAAAAGGAGGAAGTCAAGAAACACCTGGAGTAACAGGCAAATTTGGCCTTGAAATGCGGAAGGAAGCAGGGCAAAGACTAATAGAGTTTTGCCAAGAGAATGCACTGGTCATAGCAAACACCCTCTTCCAACAACACACGAGAAGACTCTACATGTGGACATCGCCAGATGGTCAACACCAAAATCAGATTGATTATATTCTTTGCAGCCAAAGATGGAGAAGCTCTATACAGTCAACAAAGACAAGACCGGGAGATGACTGTGGCTCAGATCATGAACTCCTTATTACCAAATTCAGATTCAAATTGAAGAAAATAGAGAAAACCACTAGACCATTCAGGTATGACCTAAATCAAATCCCTTATGATTATACAGTGGAAGTGAGAAATAGATTTAAGGGACTAGATCTGATAGATAGAGTGCCTGATGAACTATGGATGGAGGTTCATGACACTGGACAGGAGACAGGGATCAAGACCATCTCCATGGAAAAGAAATGCAAAAGAGCAAAATGGCTGTCTGGGGAGGCCTTACAAATAGCTGTGAAAAGAGGAGAACCAAAGAGCAAAGGAGAAAAGGAAAGATATACCCATCTGAATGCAGAGTTCCAAAGAATAGCAAAAAGAGATAAGAAAGCCTTCTTCAACGATCAATGCAAAGAAACAGATGAAAACAACAGAATGGGAAAGACTAGAAATCTCTTCAAGAAAATTAGAGATACCAAGGGAACATTTCACGCAAAGATGAGCTCGATAAAGGAAAGAAATGGTATGGACCTAACAGAAGCAGAAGATATTAAGAAGAGGTGGCAAGGAGGGTTTTCAAGATGGCGGAGGAATAGGACGGAGAGACCACTTTCTCCCGCACAAATTCATCAAAAGAACATCTCAACGCTGGGTAAATTCTACAGGGCAGCTTCTGAATGTGAGCAGAGGACATAAGGCATCCAGAAAAGCAGAACACTGTCTTCAAAAAGAGGTAGGAAAAACACAGAAGACGAAAAGGGAAACAAAGGACGTGGGGAGGGAGCTCCGTCCCGGGAAGGGAGTCCTGTCCCGGGAAAAGTTTTAAAGGGAGAGAAGTTTCCAAACCCCGGGAAGCACTCTCACTGCCGAATCTGTGGCGAGTCTTGGAGGCACATGGCAGGGAGGAAAAATGAATGGTGATTGAGACCAGCAGTGAAATGGTATGGATCTAACAGAAGCAGAAGATATTAAGAAGAGGTGGCAAGAATACACGGAAGAACTGTACAAAAAGATCTTCAGGACCAAGATAAGCACGATGGTATGATCACTGACCTAGAGCCAGACATCCTGGAATGTGAAGTCAAGTAGGACTTAGAAAGCATCACTATAAAGAAAGCTAGTGGACGTGATGGAATTCCAGTTGAGCTGTTTCAAATCCTAAAATATGATAGTGTGAAAGTGCTGCACTCAACATGCCAGCAAATTTGGAAAACTCAGCAGTGGCCACAGGACTGGAAAAGGTGAGTTTTCATTCCAATCCCAAAGAAAGGCAATGCCAAAGAATATTCAAACTACCTCACAATTGCACTCATCTCGCATGCTGGTAAAGTCATGCTCAAAATTCTCCAAGCCAGGTTTCAGCAATATGTGAACCATTAACTTCCAGATGTTCAAGCTGGTTTAAGAAAAGGCAGAGAAACCAGAGATCAAATTGCCAACATCCACTGGATCATGGAAAAAGCAAGAGAGTTCCAGAAAAACATCTATTTCTGCTTTATTGACTATGCCAAAGCCTTTGACTGTGTGGATCACAATAAACTATAGAAAATTCTGAAAGAGATGGGAATACCAGAGAGCCTGACCTGCCTCTTGAGAAACCTATAGGCAGGTGAGGAGGCAACAGTTAGAACTGGACATGGAACAACAGACTGGTTTGAAATAGGAAAAGGAGTACGTCAAGGCTGCATACTGTCATCCTGCTTATTTAACTTCTATGTAGAGTACCTCATGAGAAACGCTGGACTGGAAGAAGCACAAGCTGGAATCAAGATTGCCGCGAGAAATATCAATAACCACAGATATGCAGATGACACCACCCTTATGGCAGAAAGTGAAGAGGAACTCAAAAGCCTCTTGATGAAAGTGAAAGAGGAGAGTGAAAAAGTTGGCTTAAAGCTCAACATTCAGAAAACGAAGATCATGGCATCTGGCCCCATCACTTCATGGCAAATAGATGGGAAACAGTGGAAACACTGTCAGACTTTATTTTGGGGGGCTCCAAAATCACTCACTGAAGATGGTGACTGCAGCCATGAAATTAAAAGACGCTTACCCCTTGGAAGGAAAGTTATGACCAACCTAGATAGCATATTGAAAAGCAGAGACATTACTTCGCCAACAAAGGTCTGTTTAGTCAAGGCTATGGTTTTTCCTGTGGTCATGTATGGATGTGAGAGTTGGACTGTGAAGAAAGCTGAGTGCCAAAGAATGTATGCTTTTGAACTGTGGTGTTGGAGAACACTCTTGAAAGTTCCTTGGACTGCAAGGAGATCCAACCAGTCCATTCTAAAGTAGATCAGCCCTGGGTGTTCTTTGTAAGGAATGATGCTAAAGGTGAAACTCCAGTACTTTGGCCACCTCATGCAAAGAGTTACTCATTGGAAAAGACTCTGATGCTGGGAGGGATTGAGGGCAGGAGGAGAAGGGGACGACCGAGGATGAGATGGCTGGATGGCATCAACAACTCGATGGATGTGAGTTTGAGTGAACTCCGGGAGTTGGTGATGAACAGGGAGGCCTGGCGTGCTGCGATTCATGGAGTCGCAAAGAGTCAGACACGACTGAGCAACTTAACTGAACTGAAGTGAACATTCTGGTGCATATACACAATTTCTTTATTAAAAAATTAAATATATGAAAAATCTTAGTATTTGAAAAATTCAGTTACTTTCTCTCCATTAAGAAAACACTTTTATTTGAGCTCTAACTGAAAATCCCATGAATAGCAAACTACAAGGTAAGAAGTCCTCAATTTCACTGTGTCACTTTGCTCTAAGCCAGAGAGATATCTCAAACCACTATTTTGTCCTTAAATTCTGGATGACAAAGAATTGAAGAGAACATTGTAAATCAACTACATTTCAATTAAAAAAAAAAACTGGTAAAAAATACCAAGCATGTTTGGTTTGTTGATATCCTGTTTTATAGTGACTTGTGACAATTTAGCTACTGACAGATTAGTATGAATAAAATATTTTCTCTCTCTAAAAAATATTATCCTTTTTTTAAGTGCTATTAATTAATTCCAATCTATATCAGGATTAATCACAGTGAGTTTCTAAATTATGGCATCCCAGTTTATAGTGGAGTGCATTCATAAATTTAAATGAAAACAGAAGGAAATCCAACATGCCTGAAAGATATGGTCTTTTTGGAGTAGAACCCAAGGGTTCTTCATACACTGCAGTCATTATTACCATCTAAAAGTAAAGCAAACACAGATACTGAAGAATACTTTTTATTAGGTGGTGGTGGTGGTTTAGTCACTAATTCATGTCTGACTCTTGCTATCCCACAGACTGTAGCCTGCCACACTCCTCTGTCCATGGGATTTCTCAGGCAAAAATACTGAAATGGGTTATTATTTTCCTTCTCTAGCAGATCTTTCCGACCCAGAGACTGAACCTGGATCACCTGCATTGCAGGCAGATTCAATATAGTGAGAAACCAGGGAAGCCCCTCACAATAAACATTTTTCACTTGACCTTTCTATATATTTACTGGTAAAATTTTGTTTTGTTTTGTATTGGGAGTTGACAGGTTGAGGGAAGAAAACTAATTCCAGGTTGACTGGAAAACTAGTGTGTTCCCATGATACAACTGCTTTATATTTTTGAAACCTCCTCTCTTTCATACATGTTTCAGTCTGTCAATAATATTTATTAAGTGTCTCTTGTGTCTGAGGCACTCAAAGCTAAAACATAATCTCTTTTCATGAGACAAGCACTGATACTTACAATTTCACGTCACACAGTTAACATATAGACTTTTGGATACCGTTGCTATAGAGAAGTGAACTAGGAAAAACGGCCAAATGAGTTCAAGAGTAGCACACACACAATGCAGAAGAAAAGGCAATATATTTATTCTACTGATCAACAAGGTTTTTAAAATAAATTTCAGTTGTGCCTAAATTCATGTTAACCTCAGGCATAGTTTAGTAAAGCCAGAAATATCAGAGGTTATCAAAAATCAGAACTGCTGTTTTACTGTTATAAATCTGAGCTACCTAGATGAACAAGGATCAGCTCAGATTTCAGAGAAATTTCACAAGATTCAGGTGGCCTTCTGCTGGACATATCTGGTTACAGTATGTATAGCATCATGATAATCACATTCTAAAAAATGCTGTTAGGAAAGATGCCACCTATTTCAGTATATTTTCTGCAACTGTTTAGTAGCAACGAACACAAAAAAGCTCTAGTTTTTCTTTTGGGTTTCCCAGGTGGTGGTACTGGTAGAGAACCTGCTTGCCAATGCAGCAGACATGAGGGATGCAAGTTTGATCCCTGGATCCAAAAGATTCCCTGAAGCAGGGCATGACAACTCACTCCAATATTCTTGCCTGGAGAATCCCATGGACACAGGAGCCTGGCAGGCTACAGTCCTTAGGGTCATAAGTTTAAAGAGTGAGAAAGTAGTTATTTCTTATTTTATCTTTTTGAGTAAAGGTTAAAATATTTTAGAAAATCTAAAAATTACTTTCCTAAATGTCCCAAGGAAGCTATGAAAAATTGAAACTTGATAAATTGTTTTGAATGTATAATGTTCATTTCCCGAGGAACAATAATGCTTTATCACTTATCTAATCTATGTTTAATGGAAGTAAGAACTGTCATGAGAAGTTCAAAATACTTCAGGGTTTACTAATTCACTGGCAAATGAAGTTTCATTCTCTTTAGGAAAATACATCACTTACTTATTGCTCACCAAGAAAGCAAACAAACAAACCTAAAAAATGCATATGCATAATTCTGGTTAACTTTGAATTATTTTCACTCTTTTATGTGGATTGTAATCTTATGAAATAAGAGTGCTTATGTAATAATCATTAGTTGAACTAGGATGCTAGGATGTTTTCTCTTTTTATGGTTGAATTGTTTTCATACTTTGTGCTAGATCATAATGTTATGGAATAATGGACCCAGCAATATATTTATGCAATAAATATTAATCGAGTTGAGAACATTGGGTTATTTTCACTACTCATGAAAATCTGATGAAATTAACCAGAAGCTGGCAGAAAAGCAAAACAAAACAAAAAACTGGAGACATAAAGACATCTACAGGTTAACCTTTTATTTTTCTTTCCTTTTATGCTCTTTGTTTCCTTATGCTACTCTTCCTTTTACTTCCTTTGCATTCTGATATAAGCAGGATAAAGCCTTTTTACTTTCAGTAATCTGTGAATCTGTATAACATGCATGCTCACTGTATACACTCAGGTACTGTGCCTCCAAAGGGTTCTCTTTTCTAATTATATTTCCTCCATTTCCTGGTTGTCATAAACACCTGGTATGTGTCTTCTCTGGACAGTTTCATGCTAAAAATATTCTCTTTTAGATCATCTTAAATGGAACCCCTTAAATATCTGGATATAGGATTGTAACCTACATGTTCATTTTCAACTGTCTCAGTGCTCCTATTTTAAATCTTGCAAAGTAAATCAAGATTATAATGTCAAGTATAAATAATCGCAAGATGAAGAATGCAATTCTGATTTTCTGAACTTCATTTAGTTAACTATTAATATTATTTTTCATAATAAGACAATGAAGAGATGGAAATGGAAAGGAAAGAAAGAACTCATTTGGGAAGATAAACTAGAGTTAATATAAAGAGGAACAGAAGAATAGATTGAGTAATGCTATGAAGAGACAGTAACAGTACCAGCAGAAGTGAACTGTGAAATAAGTAACTTGTTACCTTTATATAACTATAGGGAGTTTATAATAAGGGATACCTACTCCAAGGGCTTCCACAGTAGCTCAGCTGGTAAAGAATCCACCTGCAATGCAGGAGTCCCCACTTTGATTCTTGAGCTGGGAAGATACCCTAGAGAAAGGATAGGCTGCCCAAGTATTCTTGGGCTTCCTTGGTGGCTCAGAAGGTAAAGAATCCACCTGCAACATGAGAGACCTGACTGTTATCTCTGGGTTGGGAAGGTCCTCTGGAGGAGGGCATGGCAAACCACTCCAGTATTCTTGCCTGGAGAATCCCATGGACAGAGGAGCCTGGTGGACTACAGCCCATGGGGTCACAAAGGTCAGACACGACTGAGCAACTAAGCACAGCACAGCATACCTACTCCAGGCAGATGGCACACTTTCAGCGATCATGCTTTTGAAGTATATTTAAATCAAGTATCACATTGAGTTACTAGATCTAGAACATTCAAACTTAAATTATACCTCTAGCCATATTAATCTGCTCTTACCATTAAATATGCCTTTTCAACATAACTGGCATCTAAATGCTACCACAGAACAAGAGAAGTCAGTTTTCAAAAACAAGTGTTTCAATGATCAGTACCTGTAGCAGAGAAGTGAGTGTGAGGTTGTATTTACTGGGCTAGGCAGTATATGGAAGAGAATCTAGAAGAGAAATTCTAAGAAAGTACAGAACAAATCAGAGAAACGAAAAAAGGCTGGAGGTCACGTTCTTCGGTGGTTTGTGGTGGTGGTAGAACTGCAGACAAATAGTTCAAAAGACTCACAGCAATTCTGCTGTAATGAATAGCTTATTGGGAAACAAGTGAATCGCCAATTATGCTCACTCAGTGAAACAGGCTAAGCTTAGGGTACAGCCTACAAACACTCTCTTACTCTACTGTCCTCTGTTTGATGAAAGGGAACATTACAGAGAATTTTAAGGATTTCATATATTCAAAAGAATACCCTATACTTCATTTATTAACGTGAAGCATGAACTTCCAGACTTTTACAATGCCTAATATTTCTCATATTAAATCACTGATTGAAAAAAAAGTTCTAATTCTTCAAGGGGACAGAACAGAAAAGTACAAACTTGTTTAATTGTCTCCTTTAAATGGTGATTCTTCACTTCATAAATATTTCCAATTTTAGGATAATTTAAAATTTACTGAAGTCAAGAATAAGTGCTACTTTAGGATCAAAAGGTAAGCTAATACAGACAGCAAGTATCTGTTCAGAGTTTAAATCCAAAGTGTGACCTACTTTTAAGACTTCATAGCCCAGAGGAAAAAGTCTTTAGATCTAAATGTCAGCAAGTTCTTTTAAAATTATTATTGTGATTATTTTTAACTCATCGTTCTCTCAATGAAAAAAAACCACACAATACAGCCTATTTATCAAAGACTAGTGAATACCACATCAGAGAGGCTAAAACATAGCTATAGGAGAATTATCATGAAAACATAAAATGTATCCTCACTGACAGCTACCATGAGGAATGTTCGCTCCCATACTCTAAATAGCATTAAAGATTGAAATAACAGGCTTTTCAATGTAAGATAAATGGAAAAGATGTTTAAGACATTTTTAGAATTTTCTTCCCCTTTAAGACAAATCAGTAAAAAAAAAAAAAAAAAAAACTTCTTTTTCAAGTATATGCCACTATAATCCTCTCTATAATAATATAGTAATAATAAAAAGTCACTCAGTCATGTCCAAGTCTTTGTGATCCCATGGACTATACAGTCCATAGAATTTTCCAGGTCAGAATATTGGAGTGGGTAGCCGTTCCCTTCTCCAGGGGATCTTCCTAAAACAGGGATCAAACCCAGGTCTCCTGCATTGCAGGCAGATTNTAATAAAAAGTCACTCAGTCATGTCCAAGTCTTTGTGATCCCATGGACTATACAGTCCATAGAATTTTCCAGGTCAGAATATTGGAGTGGGTAGCCGTTCCCTTCTCCAGGGGATCTTCCTAAAACAGGGATCAAACCCAGGTCTCCTGCATTGCAGGCAGATTCTTTACCAGCTGAGCCACCAGAGAAGCCCAGTATTCTAGAAGAAAAAATTTAAATATACATTTCAAAGATATGGAAGGATCAATATCACTTACAAATGTCTCTAGAGAACCATGATACATTGGTTAAAAGTAGTGCCTTTGGAGCCAAGACAGACCTGGGTTTCTAGGCTTTACCATTTCTTATTTTATATATATATATATATATATATGTATGTATATATATGTGTGCGTGTATATATATGTGTATATATATATATAACAGACAAATTATTTAACTTCTTTAAGTCTTGGTTTTCTCATGTGTAAAATGGGGAAATAATAGCAACTTCAGCAAGTTGTGGTGAGAAATTAGATGAAATAATAAATATAAAGTGCCCAAACACATTTCTGGTATGCAGAAAGTGATAAACCAAAAGTAGCTATAATTTTGTTTTGATATGACACAAGCAATTGGAAAGCAGATAAATATTGAGAAATGGTTGCAACAGTACTGGTTCTCAGAATATGCTAACAGAATTCAAGAGTATATTTCAAATCAAAGGAGAAAGCCACTTCATCATCATGGTCACCATCAAAGAATGCTGCAGAATCCAAGCCAAAAGACAATAACTGCCCTCAAGGAGCTTATAATCCAGAACAGATGACACTGGCACCAATGAACATGTAAAAGGCCAGAGCCCCTGACAGAGAACTGCACAACAAACTCAGACCAGAAAAGGGCTTAAGAGCCAAGAAAGTGAGGAATTAAGCCTTACAACATTCATGCATAAGATCAGAGTTCCTAGGTCTGCATGAGAAGCAGGAAAGGTATTTTGAGAGTAATTTTTTAACTTCCTCCTGTCTCACTAGCAGCCCCCATGAGCACCCAGCTTTCCTTTAATAGACTGCTAAGTGACCACAAGAAAACTTTGAAGAAATTTTGATAAGTCTTCAGAGGTGGATAATGGTGTCCGTATCCACTAGGAAAGAATCATAGTCATATTGTAAGGATTAAAATTGTGTTGATAAGTCTTAATCATGATCAGAAAGCATGAAGTTGTAGGGAAGTTTTTCAGATCCCCCCTTCATTATCTTGGTATGATAATCCTTTAAGGGAAAATTAGTCCAAAAGGCAATGAAGGAAAGAATTTCAAAGGCTTGACACAATGATGCTCTTGTTCATTATTCAAATGAATACTCTTTCTGGGGTTGCTTTTATGTTCTCCATTTCTTCCCAATGTTCTAACTTACTCATCCCTCGGGCAGTCAGTGAATAGCTTAATTTTGTTTGGCTTATAAAAATCCATTAATTTAAGTTAGACACATTTTTTTTCTTTTAAGTGCTATGTATATCAAACTATACAAAAAAGACTTAAAGACAGTTAATTGAAGTTAATATTTTAGTCTTGTTCTTGGAAACAACAAATTCACTTCCTTCTAAAGTTGGCATGTC
This sequence comes from Aepyceros melampus, assembly GCA_006408695.1. NCBI lineage: Eukaryota > Metazoa > Chordata > Mammalia > Artiodactyla > Bovidae > Aepyceros > Aepyceros melampus. The sequence continues at coordinate 95,876 of SJXQ01005261.1, forward strand.
AGTTATCATTTTCCCTTGGAAGCAAATCAGGGAAAGAGATTCCAACAACTGTCAAGAACTGAGTTGATTTTGTAAAATAGCAGTTCACAAAATCTGGTCTCAGAACTCAGCATCAGTGTGAAGTTTCTCCTGTAAGACACATACTTAGAGAGATTCACCAAGAGGAAAAGGGACTACAAACACAAAAGATTTTGAGAACTTGACATACAAATATAAATTAATTTCTGAACTGATATGAGAATCAAAAGTAACAATAGCTAAACAGAGAGCTTTCTGTCCCCTAGGCACTGCTCTAAGCATTTATACACACACACACATTACACATATATTTACACACACATACACACACACACAGAGTCATTTAGTCCCCCTAACAAGTCAAGCAGCAGGTGCTGTTACTGTCTCATCTTATACTGGAGAAACTGTTATTCACATATGTGACGAGCCTCGATTTAATCCAAGCATACTTCCAGTCTACACAGTTAACCAGTACATTATAGTGACTCTCAAACTCAACTGACTAGCTCAAAATAATATATATATAAGCATGTTGAAAAATACACAGGCCTTGAAAACAACTCTTGCAACATAAACATTCTTTTAGTGTCCTAAAAAGAGTAAGATGGAGACAGTTTAAACTTAAAGACTGTTTAGTCATTAAGTCGTGCCTGACTCCTTTGCAACTTCATGGACTGTAGCCCACCAGGCTCCTCTGTCCATGGGACTACCCAGGCTCAAGAATACTGGAGTGGGTTGCCATTTCCTTCTCCAGGGGATCTTCTTGACCCAGGAATTGAACCTGTGTCTCCTGCATTGGCAGGTGGATTCTTTACCACTGAGATACCAGGGAAGCCCAAAGTTCCAGATAGCTCTCTACTAATCAAAGGTATAAAATAACTAATCAAAGTTATTAAATCCATTAAAATCATACACTAAAGGGCTCTCTCTTACCCTTGATATCTTGAAAAACACATTAGATCTGTACATCATGAGAGCTCTTAATTAAGAGCAGAAAATGAATTTACTGAACGAATAGAAAAGTATATCCTAAGAATCCTGGCGAGGCTACAGAACTAGGCTCAGAAAATGTGTGGGAATTGATAGGCCTTGCACAGGCAAGGTCCCACCTATACTCAGGAGCCAGGACAAGCCCAGATGACACATTACCACTTCAGAATGTTGTGCCAACTCCACCAGTGCCACTGCTGCCCCTACTTTACCGTACAGTACTCCATAGAGTACAGTAAAACAGTATCTTTATTTCAAGCCCAGGATGTTCAGAAGTAAGTGTAAAAAGCAGTGGTAATGTACCTGGTACTGCTAGGAAGTGTCAAGCAACAGTAACAGAAACAAAAATGAAAATAATTGAAAGAATGGAGCACAGTGAAAAGATGGTAGACACTGCTGGTTCTTATGACATGAATTGTTCAACCATTGGCATGATTCTAAAGAACAAGGAACATGAGAAGTCTGCTGACCAAAGATGTCAACAGTAACATCGAAGAAGTGTGGAAAAGTGAATTTGTCCGTCTGTGTATGTGGGATCAGCGTCAAGTCCCACTCAGCTGAATGCTGATTCAAGAGAAAACTAAAAGCTTTTATGAAGACTTGAAGAAGAAACATGGCAAAGAATCAGAGGGTGCATCTTTTAATGCCAGTCATGGCTGGTTTTATTGGTTCACATGTCCAAGGTTTGCTAGAGCCAACCTTCACAACATAAAAGAAAGTGGTGAGGCTGCAAGTGCAGATACAGTAGCTGCCTGGGAATTCCCTGAAACACTTTAAGAAATTATAGATGAAGGTACGTATTTACCTGAGCCGGGTTTTAATGTGGATGAGACAAGACTGTCCTGGAAGGGGTGCCAGACTAAAGTTACATCAGTAAGCAGGAAAAAGTTGATGCCAGGCAGCAAAAGATAGCGAGATAGCAAGATAGTTGTTTGATGGCAATGTTTCTGGTGATATGAAGCTGAAGCATCTCTTGGTTCATCATTCAGAGAACCCTAGAACCCTTCAAAACATAGCCAAGGGCTCTTTTCCTATTGTATGGAAGAGGAACCCCAGAGCCTTGTCATGTTGACACCAAGACTGTTTCAAAATCATTTTAAGGTTAAAATACATGTTTTAGGCTCTTTATTTTAAAATAATTCTAAACTTAATGGAAAATTACAGAAATATTACCTATACACCCTTTACCCAGCTTTCCCTAATGTTATTATCTACCATAACCATGGTACAGTTATTTAAAAAGCAAGATATTAACACTGACAGAACACTATTAATTAATCTACAGACCTTATTCCAATTCTACCAGTTTCCCCGCTACTGTTTTGTTTTCTGGTTCAGACTAAACTCAGGCTCCCACATTGCATACAGCTGTCATGTTTTCTTGGTCTCCTCCAACCTGGTATAGTTTATCTCGATACTTGGGGAAAGTACTGGCCAGTCACTTTATAGACCATCCTTCCATTTGGATTTATCTGATGTTTCTTCATTATAGACAAGTTACCTGAATATTTTTAATAAGAATAAAACAGTAATGACATTATACCTTCTTCTGCATCATATCAGGATTTATACAATACCAGTGTCTTATTACAGGTAATATGATCTTTAATCATTTGGTTAAGGTGGTGTCTACCAAGTTTCTTCAACATAATATCACTGACACTCCCTTTGTAGTTGGTACCTTGTGAGGAAATACCTTGAAATTATGTAAATGTCCTGTTTCTCAATCATACTGTTGTCCACTAATTTTAGCATCATTCAAGATGATTCTTGCTTGCAATAATCATTATTGTGGTGTTTGCCTCAAGATGATTTCCTATTTCTGTCACTCCTTTTACATTAAGTAGAATTCTATTGTAAGAAATTATGTATGCATGTGTTTGTGCGTGTGTGCACTTGTGTGTAGATATATGTACACATACAGGTGTACACACACATATATTCCTGGATGCTTAATTTATTCTACGGATTGAAGTTCACAGACTTATCCCAGACTTGTCTCAGATTTGGACATTAGGAGCGACTTCAATTTGGCTCCTTTGTTCTTCTGAAATGTCTCCATTATTTTTAATTCCTTTATCAATTACCTTTTCAGCACAAATAAAATATTTTCAGGATTTTTCCCCTTTTCAATTTATTTTTACTGAAATAATTTTCACTGAGATTTATTTTCCCATTCAACTTTTAGAAACAAAAGATTTTAATTTATTCTTTAAATTACACTGGACTTGATACACTGTTGTGTCAAATTCAATTCTATGGAGTCAAATATTACAGATGTAAATTTTGTAACAAATTTTTACATTTGAAGGTAGAATTTTAAAGATTCTTTAGCCCAATCTACTTCCAGAGAAAGAGGCTGAGGCATGGAGGGGCTGAATGGTGGACTTTAAGCAGCTGATTCTGAAACAGCAGTGGCACAGAGCCTGATATAGGACTCCTGCTGTGCGGCACAGCGCTGTGTCCTCTCCTAGGCTCCACTGAAATCAGTGCACAGCGACTCTGAGAACTGGAAAACACATCAGCAATAAGGATTACTGTGCTATCTCTCTCATGGATATGCATCCAGAAGGGATTTTGAGCCAAAGGTGAGTAAGGCAGGAAGGAGGTTGGTAAGGAAAACAGTTAAACTTGGGTCAGAGGTGCTAAACAAAGTGGTCATACAGGTACAGAAGGCATAGGTCAAGTCACAGAAATTCAATCAGCAGAAACAAGGAAATCAGGCTAGATCATGGAGGAAAGGATCAGATCTCAGTGAGGTTTTGGAAACAGAAATCCAGCCCCAGGCCAAAAACTAAGGCATTATTTAAAATATAGGGAAAGAGAGTAATGGACATGGATATCAGTAAACTACCCCCAAGAATTAGCAAATTCATTCATTTATTCAACCGAGTTGGATGTGGATATTAGGATTTTGTGACTTAACACACCCTAAACTGCACAATTGCACTCATCTCACATGCTAGTAAAGTAATGCTCAAAATTCTCCAAGCCAGACTTCAGCAATATGTGAACCGTGAACTCCCTGATGTTCAAGCTGGTTTTAGAAAAGGCAGAGGAACCAGAGATCAAATTGCCAACATCCAATGGATCATGGAAAAAGCCAGAGAGTTCCAGAAAAACATCTATTTCTGCTTTATTGACTATGCCAAAGCCTTTGACTGTGTGGATCACGATAAACTGTGGAAAATTCTGAAAGAGATGGGAATACCAGACCACCTGACCTGCCTCTTGAGAAATCTGTATGCAGGTCAGGAAGCAACCGTTAGAACTGGACATGGAACAACAGACTGGTTCCAAATTGGAAAAGGAGTATGTCAAGGCTGTATATTGTCACCCTGCTTATTTAACTTCTATGCAGAGTACATCATGAGAAATGCTGGACTGGAAGAAACACAAGCTGGAATCAAGATTGCTGGGAGAAATATCAATAATCTCAGATATGCAGATGACACCACCCTTATGGCAGAAAGTGAGGAGGAGCTAAAAAGCCTCTTGTTGAAAGTGAAAGAGGAGAGTGGAAAAGTTGGCTTGAAGCTCAACATTCAGAAAACGAAGATCATGGCATCTGGCCCCATCACTTCATGGGAAATAGATGGGGAAACAGTAGAAACAGTGTCAGACTTTGTTTTTTTGGGCTCCAAAATCACTGCAGATGGTGACTGCAGCCATGAAATTAAAAGGCGCTTACTCCTTGGAAGAAAAGTTATGACCAACCTAGATAGTATATTCAAAAGCAGAGACATTACTTTGCCGACTAAGGTCCGTCTAGTCAAGGCTATGGTTTTTCCTGTGGTCATGTATGGATGTGAGAGTTGGACTGTGAAGAAGGCTGAGCGCCGAAGAATTGATGCTTTTGAACTGTGGTGCTGGAGAAGACTCTTGAGAGTCCCTTGGACTGCAAGGAGATCCAACCAGTCTATTCTGAAGGAGATCAACCCTGGGATTTCTTTGGAAGGAATGATGCTAAAACTGAACATCCAGTACTTTGGCCACCTCATGCAAAGAGTTGACTCATTGGAAAAGACCCTGATGCTGGGAGGGATTGGGGGCAGGAGGAGAAGGGGATGACAGAGGATGAGATGGCTGGATGGCATCACGGACTCAATGGACGTGAGTCTGAGTGAACTCCGGGAGTTGGTGATGGACAGGGAGGCCTGGCGTGCTGCGATTCATGCGGTCGCAAAGAGTCGGACACAACTGAGCGACTGAACTGAACTGAACTGAAACTGAACTCCTTACAGCCTTTCCTTCTCCCTCCACTTCCTCAGGCAAACCTCCCTGCTCTGATGGGTGGCACGGGTCTTCAGTTACTCTAGCCAGTCACTCAGCCCTCATGCCTCATGCACAAACATTTAAAGTCACATGTGCCCCACTCATGCTAAATCCCTCTGTGATTCACTTCTCAGGCTTGGTCTCCATTCTCCTCCAGAGACTAGGTTGAGTTCCTTATCGCTCATTTGGGACTGGACTTACTTGAGACCTTTTAACTGACCCCCTTACCTTAAGTTAACTGTTTCCTGCCTTAATTTCCTCTGATTATCTTCTGTATAGACAACAAAGTGACTTTTCAAAAACTTAAGTCTGGTCATACATTTTTCTTGCTTATAGCCATTTGTATGTTCAGTTGCTAAGTCATGTCCAACTCTTGCAACCCCATGGACTGTATAGCCTGCAAGGCTCCTCTGTCCAAGGGATCCTCCAGGCAAGAATACTGGAGTGGGTTGCCATTTACTCCTCCAGGGGATCCTTCCAACCCAGGAATCGAACTTGAGTCTCCTGCATTGGCAGGTGGGTTCTTTACCACTGAGCCACCTCAGAAGCCCTACGACCATTTACTCAAAGAGAAATAACAAGCCTCCCTCTCAAGATTGCCCCACTTCAATGCCACCAAGAGGGGCATGGCAAGCCACTGTGCAGGATAAGGTACAGATTCTCTTTAAACAGAATATTCACTCTATCCACTGTTTCTGTATGGACATGGGTTTGGGTAGACTCCGGCAGTTAGTGATGGACAGGGAGGACTGGTGTGCTGTGGTTCATGGGGTCGCAAAGAGTCAGACACGACTGAGCAACTGAACTGAACTGAAATGAACTGTTTCTGTAATACATAGAGAACCGGAAGTAAAGCTTAGCAAATGTTCTTAGCTAACTGAAAAACACTGAATATGTACTGGTTTTCAAAATACTAAAAAATGCTTTCCTGTAATACAAAACAGAAGCATTTGGTCAAAGTCTACCTTTGTAAATGGAAAACCCCGTGTGTGTGTGTGAAAGTAGCTCAGTTGTGTCCAATTCTTTGTGACTCCAAGGACTATACAGTCCATGGAATTCTCCAGGCCAGAATACTGGAGTGAGTAACCTTTCCCTTCTCCAGGGGATCTTCCCAAGCCAGGGATCAAATCCAGGTCTCCCGCATTGCAGGTGGACTCTTTACCAACTGAGCTATCAGGAAAGCCCAGGGACACCCCATATAAACACACAATTGCTACCAAGCTCACACACACACTCGTAATAGTCTCAGATTTATACAGAAGGTTCACTTTCTCTAAGAATGCAGATTAGGAATATAGCAGAGAATTTTTTTTTGGCTTATATCTTATTAAACAAAAGCATACTTAATTTATCAATATAAAAATAAAACTACCATGTATTTTGCTATAATCTTAAACTAGTTATTTTGATGCAATGTCTAAAATATCTCTTCCTCTTTGAGATAACACATTTTATGTGTGGGAAAACATTCAAGCCTCATGCAAATATCTTTAGTATCTCCATATGTTTTAACTCACAGCATTTGGAAAGTCTGTTCTGCTACTAAATGGTTTATAGGCAAATCTTCCTCGCTTTAAAAATAAAACAGCAAAATGTCATCTGGCTACTGGATCTAGTCAATGACGAAAAATTCTACTTAAGCTGTGGTCATTTAAACTTAGCAAAATGTTTTAATTGTAGGCCATTTCTATAATCTTGATTCACAGTAACAGTAATACAATATTGGGTTGGCCCAAAAGTTCATTTGGGTTTTCTATACAATGTTATGGAAAAACTTGAATGAAATTTACAGCCAATCCAATACATAAAGCATTAAGATAGCAGAGAATGAATTATTTCCTTCAGTGAATGACAAGTGATTACTTAATGGACACAGAGTGTTTTTATGGGGTGATGAAAAAGTTTTGAAACTAGAGAGAGCTGGTGGTTGCACAACATTGTGACCACTAAATCCACTGAATTAACTGAATCTTTTAAAATAGTTAGCTGTATATTATGTGGATTTTTACCTCAATTTTAAAAGTGTAAAATAAATCAATTTTAACTAAGTAAACAATAAGGTACGGAATAGATAAGAAAAGAATTATGAGAGTGGTATGCAAACAAAATCAGGGAAACAGACTTAACTAGAGGAACTAGACTGGATCAGTACAGATGACATTTTGGGGGCTGAACTACAGAAATCTGAGAGGGAGAGCCTTGCAAACTAATTGTGGTAGCTTTTCAAGCTTCTGGCACCTAAGTACACTCTAACAATAGGTGATTCTGGTGGGCACATCAGATGTCTTCAGGGCTTAGGGAGCCATGGAGGCAGGCAAAGAATCTTTTGCATCTGTCTGCCTCCTGATCTAGACTCTACAGCTCCCCTTTCTCCCCATCACTCAAGAGCCTACTGTTTATTATGACCTCTGGTCATTCAATGCCTCAAACCATTTCTTCTTCTTCTTCAGTCAAACCTGCTGTTTTTTAAGTGTAGGCTTTCACTATGTTTTTAAAGGATATTAGCCTCGCCTACCTCACCTATGAAGACCAAATGATACTGGGGACATGATTTAGAAGTGTTTTGCAAACTCTGGATTCTAACTCATTAGTGGGTCATAAAGTCAATTCAAGAGATTATGATCAGTACTTTTTAAAAATGAAATCAAATGGAATGAAAAAAATCAGAGTGCTGTTACGGTGTAGTATTTCAGGTGTTCCGCGTGTGTGTGTGTGTGTGTGTGTGTGTATGCGTGTGTGTCAGTCTATGCCAAGTTATGTGTGTAGTCAGTCACAATGTAAAATGTAACTTACTGTGCATAAAGACTACACAGCTTTACAAGACAAGTAAGTCTCTTCTCTGTTTTCTGACTGAGAGAGTATAAACACGGTTTCTCATAATAAAACAGGGTTACCACATGATGTACACAGCAACTGGCTCCCTGACCACCTGTCCCATGAGTATCTGTGTTTTCTACCCAAGGTAAAACGTCTACAGCAAAAAGTCAAATTCTTCACCAGACAGTTTAGATTGAGAATAAGTCTTTATAAATTAACTATAAATAAATTTGAGCAATAACTTTAAAAATACTTCTGAATTAAGACTGGATCCTTGCATTACTTTGCAGGATAGAGCTGAAAGCCACAAAAACCCGGATATGGGACAAAACTGGTAAATATTTAAAGCAATTCTGAACTGCTGAGATTTAAAAGAATCTTGCAGTGCTCTTTAATTTGGGTCTCACATTATAAAAACAAAAGTTTCTGAGGAGTTGTAAGAAATGTGGTAAGGCTTGGGTAAGTAATAGAAGAAAGAAGATGGGAAAAAAAAATCAAACAGGAAGAATTGCTTATCACCAAGGGTTTTGGAGCTCAAATCATCACTAGTTACATCATTTCTCCAGTTGCAATGAATCAAAGAGTAAGTTAAAAGAGGACACATGCAGACCAGAGCACTGTTTTACATTTTTTGGCTCAGACACTATTTTCTGTATATAAAAGCACTACTAGTGGCTATATTGAGTGAACATTTAACATTTACTATCTTGTTTATAATGGTTAAAACAGTAATGTTTGGCCTTGTCAGCTTACAAAATAAATCAAAGCTGTCCTGTAGCTGGGAAACATGGCTCAGGAAATATCTCTCCTAGAGAGAGGCATCCCTTATATAGGCTTTCTAGAGAGTATGGTCACCCGGCAGACAGTCTGACCATTTTAGACGACATAGCAGCCCTACCTAGACAACTGCAAAGGGCTTTGCTTCTACAATGCATGCTAAGTCACTTCAGTTGTGTCCAGCTCTTTGTGACCTCATGTACTGTAGCCCGCCAGGCTCCTCTGTCCATGGGATTCTTCAGACAAGAATACTGGAGTGGTTTGCCATGCCCTCCTCCAGTGGATCTTTCTGACCCAGGGATGGAACCTTTATCTCTTACATCTCCTGCATTGGCAGGTTGTTTTTTTTTTTTTTTTTTTTTTTTTTTTTTACCACTAGCGCCACCTGGGAAGCTTGTATAACAGAAAACACTAAAAATCTTTTTTTTTTGCCTTTTAAGAAATAGGGAGCATTTTACCATATTGCCAATTGATACAAGATAATAATAAAAGTAAAATCAGCTGTTCAAAATTTGCTAAAATAATGCAAAAACAGGGCAGGTTTTCACGCACTCCAAACTCTCAACTCTCAAATAACCTACTTATCACTAGAAAATCAGGCACCATGAAAGGAAATGATCAAATGTGTTTTATGGAATCATTTTCCAAATTAGCTCTATTATATCAGAGTACAACTACTTAAAAAGGTACCTTTGAAAAATACTGTGAAAAATTACTTTTACATTAAATTTTACCCATTTGTCAATTCTAGTTTCAAAAACCTTCAGAATCCAAACATCACCTCACCACTACCACCCTTGTCCAAGATATGACCTGGACAACTGCAACAGCCAGCCCCCAACCGGTTTCCTTGCCTCCACCTTCCACCCCCTATAGTTATTCTCCATGCAGAGGATAACTGCATGGAGAGGTGATTTTTCAGAAAATGTAACTTAGATGATGTCATTCTTCTCCTCCAATCTGTCTAATGGCTTCCCATTACCCTCCAAAGAGTGTTCAACTCCTTGACACAGCCTCCAAGGCCCTCCCTACTTGGTCTGATAGTCTCTCACCCCAATCTATGCCCACTTCTCATTTACACTTCCCTAGAAAGGGAGATAGTTTACTGACTCATGAATGTGGGAAGAACTAGTTGAGAGCACTTGACTTAGTACTCTCCTCTTCCTTCCTAGGTATAAGTAAGTAAGTAAGTAAAGTCACTCAGTCGTGTCCGACTCTTTCTGACCCCATGGACTGCAGCCCACCAGGCTCCTCAGTCCATGAGATTCCCCAAGCAAGAATACTGGAGTGGGTTGCCATTTCCTTCTCCAGGGGATCTTCCCAACCCAGGGATCAAACCCAGGTCTCCCGCATTGGAGGCAGACGCTTTAACCTCTGAGCCACCAGGGAAGTCCTCCTAGGTATAAGCTATCCTTAAGGTATTCTTTGCATCTCCACATCCTGAGCCTTCCTGGGGTAAGCCTAGCTGGGCAAATATGTCCAATTCCAGGAGTTAGTCAGCAGGAGCTTTTGGTTTTCATCCTCTTCCACCATATGAAACAAAGGTGGATTCTGGCCTTCAGCTGTCATATTTTAGCAATTAGTCTTATTTCTTAATTTCTTTAGAACCCATGTAAGGATACTAATTACTAGGGCTACCAAAATCTCCAACATACCAACAGAAACAAACACACATACAAGACATATCTTATATATGAGTACAGAAAAGAATCTAGAAATATTCATCTCTGGGTAGTATAGCTATAGGAGTCTATTTTTCTTTATATGCTTTTCTATTTTAGTGAATATTTTTATAAATAACTATGTATTACTTTCTTAAATCAGAAAAATTAACCAAAATATGCTTTCTTTGGGGGTAATTAAGGAGGGTCCTGGTATGAAGTTTTCAGAGAGGAAACTATGAACTATGTTGAATACATGTCTAATAAAACTGAAAACAGTTACAAAATGACTGTCTCTAATCATGATTACATAATTAGAAAATAAAAATGTCTTACTTTTTTTACAGACATTTTATAATTACTTTCACTTTACTATTTTGGCTAAATTCAAGTTACCAAGTAGTGACAAAAATTACATCATTCTCTTGAATCTACATTACGTCATTCTCTTAAATCTTCCCTTGTGGCTCAGCTGGTAAAGAATCTGCCTGCAATGCGGGAGACCTGGGTTCGATCCCTGGGTTAGGAAGATCCCCTGGAGAAGGAAAAAGCTACCCACTCCATTATTCTGGCCTGGAGAATTCCATGGACTGGAGTTGCAAAGAGTCGGACACGACTAAGTGACTTTCACTTTCACTTCAATCTACATGGCCCCTCTGGTCTATTTATTCAATACAGGATTATATCAGTGTCTTCTCTGGTGGCTCAGTGTGAAAGAATCCACCTGCCAATGCAGGAGAGATGAGTTCAATCCCTGGTCCAGGAAGATGCCACATGCCATGGAGCAACTAAGCCTGTGCACCACAATTATTGAGCCTACGCTCTAGAGGATGGGAGCTGCAACTAATGAGTGCATGTGATGCAACCACTAAAGCCCAAGTGCCCTACAGCCCATGCTCTGCAACAAGAGAAGCCACCGCAGTGAGAAGCCCGTGGACCAGAACTAGAGAGCAGGCCCTGTTTGCTGCAACTAGAGAAGAGCTCTTGCAGCAACAAAGATCCAGCACAGCCATAAGTAATTAAATAAAAATTTTAAAGAAAGAATATATTAACTACTTACTAATAATGTGTATACATTTGACTCAGTAATAGCAGCTCTTATATTTAAACTGGAGGGTTTTGTTTCATGACTGATTCTTTTCTAAATATCAACACACAATCATAAATATTCATGTAAGTTTTCTTCTATCACATTCAGGAGAAGACTCTTCTATTGTTACCTACAAGTTGAAATGTTTTAAAAACACATACAAGTCTTTGTAAGTAAATTCTGTGGTAACTCAATTTAAATTTTCCTTCAAGCTTCCCTGAGCAACTTCAACAAACATCTATACTTAAGAATGTTTTCATACATTCTCATTGGTTACACTTTTTTCCTTCTATATGTTAATATCTTTGTATAGAGGTTCAGTTCAGTTCAGTCGCTCAGTCGTGTCCAACTCTTTGCGACCCCATGAATCGCAGCACGCCAGGCCTCCCTGTCCATCACCAACTCCGGAGTTCACCCAGACCCACGCCCATGGAGTCAGTGACGCCATCCAGCCATCTCATCCTCGGTCATCCCCTTCTCCTCCTGCCCCCAATCCCTCCCAGCATCAGAGTCTTTTCCAATGAGTCAACTCTTCGCGTGAGGTGCCCAAAGTACTGGAGTTTCACCTTTAGCATCATTCCTTACAAAGAACACCCAGGGCTGATCTACTTTAGAATGGACTGGTTGGATCTCCTTGCAGTCCAAGGGACTCTCAAGAGTCTTCTCCAACACCACAGTTCAAAAGCATCAAATCTTCGGCGCTCAGCCTTCTTCACAGTCCAACTCTCACATCCATACATGACCACAGGAAAAACCATAGCCTTGACTAGATGGACCTTAGTCGGCAAAGTAATGTCTCTGCTTTTGAATATGCTATCTAGGCTGCTCATAACTTCTCTTCCAAGGAGTAAGCATCTTTTAATTTCATGGCTGCAGTCACCATCTGCAGTGATTTTGGAACGCAGAAAAATAAAGTCTGACACTGTTTCCACTGTTTCCCCACCTATTTCCCATGAAGTGATGGGACTGGATGCCATGATCTTCGTTTTCTGAATGTTGAGCTTTAAGCCAACTTTTTAACTCTCCTCTTTCACTTTCATCAAGAGGCTCTTTAGTTCCTCTTCACTTTCTGTATAAGGGTGGTGTCATCTGTATATCTGAGGTTATTGATATTTCTCCCACCAATCTTGATTCCAGCTTGTGTTTCTTCCAGTCCAGCATTTCTCATGATGTACTCTGCATAGAAGTTAAATAAGCAGGGTGACAATATACAGCCTTGACGGACTCCTTTTCCTATTTAGAACCAGTCTGTTGTTCCATGTCCAGTTCTAACTGTTGCTTCCTGACCTGCATACAGATTTCTCAGAGTGTGTAAGTTTTGCCTTTCCAAGGATATTGCACAAGGTCTGTATTTTCAAATTAGAATATAAAAGCAAGGGTCTTCTGGATATAATTTAAATGCTGAGGGTGCAGGTAAATTAAACCACTGAAAGTTAATTCAACAGTACTGATATATACTTTGTATACCAAAGGAAAGGAAGTAAAAAAAATCCTTGCCTACAGAGAGCACGTGACAGTGACACACAAACTTTTTCATCCTTGGTCAACTTAGGCAGAGTGAACATTTTTCTTCTTAATCTGCTCCCATTCCAATGGCAAGAGAATGTAGGGTTTAAAGTTCAACTGTAGATACAATTTTTTAAAAAATTATAATCCATTTTAATAGTAAGAATTATTTATTTTTTAAACAGCTACATCAAAGCATAACTTAATACCATAAAATTCACCCATTTTAAGTACGCAATTCAACAATTTTTAGTAAATTTACAGAGTTGTGCAACTATCACCATAATTTAGTTTAGAATATTTCCATCAGGATGATTCATTTCTGAACCATAATGCTGCGCAACAAAGCAATCAGGAATACAGGTTCTCATGCAGACTGCCGGGCACCACAATTTACCAGCTACATGAGCCTGACAAGTTGTTATACCTTTCTTTGAGATGCTTTTCAAAGTTTTCTTATCTAAAATATTTCGTTAATGACAGTACTAACCTCACAGCATTGTTCTCAGGGTCAACTGAATTAACATATATATAAAGCACTTAAAAGAGCTGGCACAAAGTGAAAGTGAAGTTGCTCTGTCATGTTTAATCTTTGCAACCCCATGGACTGTGGCCTACCAGGCTCCTCTGTTCATGGGATTTTTCAGGCAAGAATCCTGGAGTGGGTTGCCATTTCCTTCTCCAGGAGATCTTCCCAACCCAGGGATTGAACCCAAGTCTCCTGCACTGTAGGCAGACACTTTACCATCTGAGCCACCAGGGAAGTCCCGTCAATAAATATTAGCCATTATTAGTATCATACACTTTAAAATCTACTTATTAGATATAGATTTATTAGAAAGCAATAGGCAAATAAGCACATTCCATACTGAAGACTAAATCAAATGACCTATAACAACACATTCATTTGATAACAATGAAGCCTGACTGACAGTAACTTAAAATTTAGAAACAAGAATAACAGCAACTGAAAACAAAATTAATCCAAGATAAAATCCATGATGCTAATGAGAACCTACTGTGTAGCACAAGGAACTCTACTCAGTGCCAGTCACCTAAATGGGAAGAACTCCAGAAAAGGGGGGTATGTGTACACAAATAGCTGGTTCACTTTGTTACAACATTGTAAAGCAACTATATTTCAATAAAAATTAAAAATAAATAAAACTTATGATGCTCTGATAGCATCTACTCCCCTATTTACTCAACAAATATTAACTGGGAACACATACATTTACCTATTTATTTGACAAATATTAACTGGGAGCACAATATTAAATGGGAAACAGCAAAGACAAAAAGTCTCTGACCTTATGAAGCTTAAGAGGAGAAAAAGTGAATGAGCAGGCACATGAAAAATAAAACAAGGTAATTACACAGTGTTAAGTGCTATAAAGACAATAAAACAAGGCAATCGGACGGAGAAACAGGTGCAGAAGAAAGCCAGGGTACTACTACTTTAGTCAGTAGTCTAGATTAGCTTTAGAACCAGCCTTCTTAATCTACATTCTCAACTACTGCATGGTTTTATGGTTCTTTGAGACGACATTACAGCAGAGGCCAGAATGAGAGGTTAGCAATCCAACCCAGAGCTATAACCATGGCAGAGGCGCAAAGATAACAAGCACAAAGGCTACAAGGTGAACAAGGCCTAACAATACTTGAAGAGCAGAAAGAGGCCAGCTAGCTTGGAGTTTACTGAGCATGAAGGACAATGGTAGAAGATGCCATTGAAGAGGTAGGTAAACACCAGATTCCTGCTTTATTTCACTATTTGAATCACCCCTTTCCTATTCAACAGCTTGAGGTGATATTAGGTCAATAACTGGATATTTCTGCAGCCTAGGGAAACTTACCATCACCATGGGTTAAACTATGGCAAAGCACTCTTCACTTATTAAAAAGATGAGTTCTTTTTAAAGTGGAAGCTTAATATTTTTTAAAAAAACATTTCACCTAATTCTGTTATTTGAATGTCTTCAAGATTTACTCTCCTAGGATAAATAATCTTCTAGTCCACAAATACAGCAGCATGACTGTGCAACAGCACCATAGAAAGAATGGGAACTGGTCTCCCTTCTTCACTAGGTGAGATCTCCTCTAGTCATGGGGAGCTGCCAGGAGAGACAGACAGGGCAGAGTGGTCAGTGTAGAGTAAGGCACCAAAGCAGGAAGGTAGAGGACGATCAGGAGGGAACCTGATCTGATTTTAAAAAGAAGTTTTACTATTTATGGACAGAGTTGCGGGAGATACTCTAAGGCAGGATAAAGACAAATGGAAAGACTGAAGGTGTCAGTCTGCAGATACATGAGCTATATTCACTATGCAGTAAGCAGCGAAGGAGTGATTGTTATTTTGATCATGATTTAAACTGGGGCTAAGCAAACCAGAGAGGATGGACAGAGAAGGGAAAGGATATCCAGCAATGCAGGTGACAGGTGATGAAAGTCTGAAGTGGAGTGAAGGCAAAGGAGAAGAAATTGAGGGGGCAGGTGCGAGGTACACTAAAACATAGAATATATAGGTGAGGTGAGGTGAGGTGAAGTCGCTCAGTCGTGTCCGACTCTTTGCGACCCCGTGGACTGTAACCTACTAGGCTTCTCCGTCCATGGGATTCTCCAGGCAAGAATACGAAGTGGATTGCCATTTCCTTCTCCAGAAGATCTTCCCAACCCAGGGATCGAACCCGGGTCTCCCGCATTGGAGGCAGACGCTTTAACCTCTGAGCCACCAGGGAAGCCGTAGAATACATAGGAGATAGAGAATATTTTGAAGTTCTAAATGGAAACCCAAATTATGAAAAACAGCAAAGTCAAAAGGAAGAGTGACTTCTAAGGAGAAGAGGAGTAGTGTTCAGGGTATTCTGAGCTTAATTCTTGGTGGGATTGTCTCACAGACAAGTGAAGGTGCCTTCAGAGTGCAGAAGAATGTATAGGATGGAACTAAGAGACACAGACTGGAGTCACAGCAAGTAATGACAACTGAACTTAAAACAGTCCAGCTGCCTGACAGGAGACTAGGAAAGATGATGTCCTTTTACTCTAATATGGAGATGGTGGGAAACAGCCCATGAAGGAGGCGGAGGATAATAAGAACCAGAAGGTGGTGACTGTCACACATGTCAAGGTTGCCTTGTTACCCGGGCAAGAGGGAACTTAGCAGGAGAAAAGTTTGTTTCAAAGAGTGACACTGTCAATAAGGACAACGAAGATGGTAAAAAAGACAGCTGAATTTGGTGCTTAGAAAGTCTTTTGAAAAAAAAAAAAATCTTTAAAAAGAGAGTGTACAATGTTTTCTGATAAATCTTCAAAATACCAATTTTCCAGCTTCTTCAGGGCCTTTGAAAGCAAACTGGATGGAATAGCTGTGTTCACTGTGGTATACCCAGAACCTAGACTAGTAGTTGGGCCAGAGGAGGAGTGGATAACTTTTGTGGAATGAATGATGTGACCTCTCAATCTTCCCTCCATGTATCAGCCCCTTGAGCTCTTCATTAACTTCCCTACTGAGCTAAGAGGCCAGGATCTCACACATGTTGACCAACTGTCTTATCAACATCCTAAATAATCCGGCCCCAATATTCTTCTCTTACATGTTTCCTATTTCTATCTCTGTGAATTTTTAGGATCTTCTCTATAAACCTGGTGTCCTGAATTTCACGATGCCTGGTTTGATGCGAGTCTTGATTCACTGTGCTGAGCACCTGATGAACAATTCTTACCCAGAAAAAAAAAAAGTTACTTTCAGTTCTGAAACTTTGGCAGAGGGCACAGGGGGCAGGGTAGGGGAAGGCCAGTAATAGTCATTTCTTACCTAATTGCATCCATCCTCTCTCTTCTATATTTTCTTTTTCTAAAACTTTCTGGTCAAATATTGACCCTTGAACTGACCCTTAAGTCTATCTTTTCTTTCTCACTGTTTTACACTGTTTTCTAGATTTCTTTGACTATATCGCTCAATACTACTTGGAGAAGGAAATGGCAACCCACTCCAGGATTCTTGTCTGGAAAATCCCATGGATGGAGGAGCCTGGTAGGTTACAGTCCGTGGGGTCACAAAGAGTCAGACACAACTGAGCCACTTCACTTCACTTGACTTCAATACTACCATGGCTTTACCCTATCTGTTTTCTAAGAGTTTTTCTCTGAACTCTAAGGCTTTTTGCAATATTATCCTTTAAGTTTCATTCTCTCTTCTCTGAGAATATTAAATATAGGAACTTTTATCAAATTATTCTTCCATTTCCTACCTTGTCTCTCTCCCCTCCGAGAGTGCTTTAGTGTCTGCATTTCTTGTCAGTGGACTACTTAAAATATGTGGTGATCCTTGTCTATTCGGGACGGGGGAGCCTGATGGGCTGCCGTCTATGGGGTCGCACAGAGTCGGACACGACTGAAGCGACTTAGCAGCAGCAGCAAGATACTAAAAACCTGACTAGAAACACTGGAGGGGTCAAAATCTTCTTCAATAAAGGGCCAGACAGTAAATATTTTAGGGTTTGAGGGGCATGTAGTCTGCTATAACTACTCAACTCTGCTATTATAGTGTAAAAGCAGCCATAGATAATATAAAAATGAATGAGCAAGGATGTTCTAATGAAGCTTTATTCATGGACACTGAAATTTGAATTTCACATAATTTTCATGTGTCATGAAATATTTTTATTTTGTTTTTCTATAAACCACGTGGCAGGTAGAGCAATGTCCCCCGCAAAGATTTCCACCCCCTAATCCCTGGAACCTGTGAATATGTTATCATATCAGGTAAACGGGAATTAAGATTTCAAACTGAATTAATGTTGATAATCAACTGATCTTAAAACATGGCAATTATTCAAGTAGATATAATATAACCACAAGAGTCTTTAAAAGTGGAAGAGGAAAGCAGAAGAGAAGGTCATGGTTTTGTGATGTGAAAAAGACTCAAACTCACTATTGTTGACCTTGAAGATGGAAGAAGGCAGCCATGAGCCAAGGAATATGTGTAGCTTCTAGAAGCTGGAAAGGGCAAGGAAATGGATTCTCCCCTGAAGCAGCCAAAAGAGAATACAGTCCTGCCAACACCCTGATTTTGAGTTCAATGAAACTTTTTAATACAACTTTTTAAAAATTTTCACTTTATGTTTAATTGGAGGATAATTACTTTACAATATTGTGATGGTTTCTGCCATATATCAACATGAATCAGCCATAAATATACATATATCCCCTCCCTCTTAAACCTTCCTCCCACCTTCCACCCCTCTAGGTTGCCACAGAGCATCAGCTTTTGGTTTCCTGAGTCATCCACCAAATGCCCACTGGCTATCTATTTTACATATGGTGATGTATAATGTTTCAATGCTACTCTCTCAAATCATCCCACCTCTCTTTCCTCCACTGTGTCCAAAAGTCTGTCCTTTATGTCTGCATCTCTTTTGCTGCCCTGCAAGTAGGATCATTGGGACCATCTTTCTCAGTTCTATATATATATGTCAATATACAGTATTTGTCTTTCTCTTTCTGATTTACTTCATTCTGTATAATAGGCTCTAGGTTCATCTACCTCCTTAGAACTGACTCATCAATGAGACTTCGAACTGACATAAGTATAAGAAGTCTGTGCTGTTTTAAGTCACCAAGTTAACCACCAAAAAACAACACAACCATTTAAAAAAGAAAAAAAAAATCTTTCTTAGCTTGCAGGTCATACAGAGAGAATGTGGCACACAGGCCACAGTTTCTGGCCTTTGGTACAGCACTTGCTCCAGACTGCCTAGCACGGGCTCCTAGTTCTGCCACTTATGAGCTGAAAGTTTGGCTAGGCAGCACCACTTTCTTTTTGTATTGGTTTCCTCATCTGTAAAATAATGATAGTAATAGTACTTTTGTAAGGATTGCTGTAAGGATTAAATAAAGTAAAACATGTAAAGTACTTAAAATATTACCTAACTCAAAGTAAGTATTCAGTAAATGCTATAATAATAACAACAGCAATAACAGAGGAGGAGGTGAAACACAGCCCTCTATGAAGATTTTCACCTTATCTCAGCTTTGCTTGGAGTATGAAGTCTCTCCGACAGACCACCCTAAAAGTAACTCTTCAGTCTAGGGTAGGAAGAGAACTGCAGGATAAGCCAGTTCATCTTTTATAGGCTTTTCCCAGCCCAGCTAAGGTTTCAGCTTTCTCCAGTTGGCCAAGTCAGTGACCATTCACACATCTGGTTTCTAGTTTCCAAAAGTGTCCTGACTTTTCTTTTTGGCTGTCATCTCCTAATTCTCTTTGATTGTATGGGTTTAGGCTTTAAAAATGCCTTTTCTGTCATTTTAGTGGGGTTTTAAGAAGAAACAGAACTGAATGAATCTGTTTAATTTACCATATTTAACTAGAAGTCTTAAATTCAATTATTCTCCTGCCTTCAGAAAATAAGGATAACAATTATCTCCATTTAAAACAAAAATTTTAACCTAACTTTTTCAAAACTAGCATATTCTCATTTTTATTAATACTGCTCACCCAAATATGTGACATTTTATAAGAGCATTATAAGTAAAACTTTAAAGCTTCCATTAAAATAATTGACAAATTACAGCTTAACTTTAGGGCTTGCAAGTAATTTCACACAGTATTGATGGTTTGTGTTTTGAATCAATGACATATTTTTTGAAAAGTGAGCTTTGAAAAATATGCATGTTAAAAACACTGTGGAATAAGTTGTAAGTCATATGCTTTCTCTTGAATTTTATTTTAAAAATAATTATAATTCATAACTACCAAAGCACACTAATCAATGGATACATAAAGTTTTTGTTTATTGATGGTGATTTTATTTCCATACATTGTTGAATGACTGGTTCTAGCAGGGATCTATATTCTTATCTTCCTAAACCATACTTTTAACCATCAAAGCATCTGCTATGCTCAAATTCATGACACTTTCCAGACATTGTTAAACTGCACTCTGAGATCTAACTACACCATTTTACAAAAACTGCAACTCCCCTAGGAGCTAAAAAAGAAAGAATAAGACAAACAGTTATTAAAACCTGCTATGTGCAAGCCTTGTTCTGGATGCTTTAAATATATACCTAATATAATCCTCAAAATAACTGGACAAGGTGAGGATCATGCCCTCATTTCATGAATGTGGAAAATGAGGGTGTAGAGAGCTTAGGAAACTCAGGACTGATGGATAGAAAGTCCCAGGTAATGTGCAGAGTAACTGTATGTCTCGGGTGTCATTTACAAAATATGCTACAGAACTACACAGTAGACTTTTAGTTATCTATATATATTTTCTAAACTCCAACTATTAGGCCTAATGAAAAGACAAAAATCTATATTTGAATTTTTAACATGACTTTATATTTTTTACAGAGCCACATCTAGCTAGACAAACCCACAGAAATAGAGCTATGGAGAAAACTACACTGCAGGTAATTTATAAGCCAGGGAAGCCCAATTTATAAGCATAATGGGTAGAAACAGGCTAATGAGAGTAGAGATACAACTAATCATAATAGTAATAACAATTTTTTGAAAAGCATATATTTCATTTTTGTAAAATTATGCTTCCCTTTAATAAAGAAATTTTGAAAAATCCAATTAGAATCATATCTATTATTACAAGGTTGTCCATTTTATACTCTTAAATTTTAAAAGTGAAAGTGAAAGTTGCACAATCGTGTCCAACTCTTTGCAACCCCATGGACTGCAGTCCATGGAATTCTCCAGATCAGAATACTGGAGTAGGTAGCCATCCCTTCTCCAGGGGATCTTCCCAACCCAGGGATCGAACCTAGGTCTCCCACACTGCAGGCAGATTCTTTACCAAATTAAAAAAAAAAGGACACTGTAAATTCTCTATTATAAAAACAAAATGTTTTACTCTGTGTGTGTGTATGTATATATAACATATTAACAAAGGGGAAGGTGTAGAAGGCCAAAAATCAACCTAATCTTAACTTGGGTCACGTGAAGGTGACTGCATGTTTGCACACTCAGTCACTTCAGTCGTGTCCAACTCTTTGTGACCCCACAGACCGCAGCTTGCCAACTCCTCTGTCCAAGGGATTTTCCTAGCAAGAATACTGGAGTGTGTTGCCATGACCCCTCCAGGGGATTTTCCTGACCCAGGGATCGAACCCACGTCTCCTGCACTGCCAGCATAGTCTTTGTCTACTGAGCCACCTGGGAAGCCCTGAAGGTGACTGGAGACATTTAAAGATTTGTGGAACACTGGATTCAAGCCACTACTGGTGACTTTATTTTTCGCATTCTCTCTCCTTCACACCTGTTCTCTTATTCACGAGGGGCTTATTTGCTCAGAAGCTTATCTCCCGGTGTGATCACTAGTCCTTGCCCCAGCTTTCTCTGAACCAAACCAACTTTCTCTAGCATGGCTGAGAGAATGTGGGCACTGACCATCCACCAAGCTGGAGAAATGTCTCTGCAGTGTCTCACAGGCTTGAGGCTTTCCTGGTAAGGGGTTGTAGTGTGTGGTCATGTTTCTAAAAGGGACAGCCCCAGAATCCGGACTGGGGTTGCAGGCCAAAGGAGCAGTAGGAGGTAGTCAGATGGAGAGTGGGTCAAGTTTCTGGTAGTACCCTATTGCCAAATCAAACTTCAAATATTACTCCCTCCCGTCACCTGTTCTAGGGGAGGCAAAACTCCATGAATATAATGGGTCCTCATTTTCCTACTACAATCTTAGTCTACAAATAATGATTGCAATGCAAGGAAGCACACCATGTTCTTTTGCTAAAGAATTTGGCATGTTGTCAATCTCGATAGATACTAAAGAGCACTACCACTGCTTCCAGCAAAATATGTCCCCAGAGTTCAGTAGGTTTTTTTATGTGAATGGAAGTCATCACTGGGTATTCGTAAGACTATCCAAGCTGGGACATTTTAAACTCCAGAAATTATACTTGAGAGAGACATGAAACATCGTTTTAAAATCCATCTATATTAATACAGATTATGTGTTTCTACATCATTAAAGATACATCAAAAATTATGTATTTGTGGACCTCAATAGCCCCCATTCTCCCTCTCATATCTCTGACTTACTATGCTTTCATATAACATAGATAATTCTTTATGCTACTATTTTTAATGACTTCTTGGAAATAAACTGACGATGTCAATCAACAAGTAAAATATACAGTATAGTATGTCAGGTGATGATCAGCACTATGGAAGAAAATAAGAGGAAGAGGGAGTGCCCCTGGTGGGGTGAAGGCTGCAATTGTATATAGTGTGGAGTCAGGGAAGGCCTTGCTGAAAAGACAGCATTTGAGCAAAGTGCTGCAAGAGGTGAAGGGTGAAAGTCATGTGAACACCTAAGAGAAGAATGTGGAGGCTGGAGGTTCAGCATATGCAGGGGTCCTGAGTCTGGCAGCATGCTGTTACCTCTCCAACCCCATCTCCCCATACTCTGTACCTCCCTCACTTCCTGCCAACTGAACACTGGCCTCCTTGCTGCTGTTCACATGCAAGCTGGTGAATGGAGAGTGAGGAACTGGGGAGGCAGCACAGACCAGGAGAAGCTCCTCCAAAGTGGCCTTCCTCTCAATTTCGAAACAACCCAACAACAAATGACTTGAGAGCAATGCTGGGCAAACAAACACTCCTCTTGAGCAACAGTATCCAAAAGAACTTTCTGCAGTGATGAGAGTGTTCTCTATCTGTGCTGTCCAATAAGTGGCTAGTATGGCTGAGGAACTGAAATTTTAATTTTATCTTATTTTAATTATTTTTAAATTGAAACAGTCAAATGTAGTTAGTGGCTATACTACCAGCCAGAAATTTCTAGAATAAAGGTAGGTCTTGGGAACACAGAAATTTATCACTGACAGACACTTTACTTCCAAGAAAAGAGATACATTTCATTTAATTTGCTGACGTTCAAGTTGGTCTAATGAGAATTCCATGATAAAATACGGCAATTATGATAGCTTTACTTGTCACAAAACATGTATGAAGCATTATTTGCCATGTAATTCTTTGGCTACTGTGTGGGAAAAATTACTATTATTAGCTTTTCTTACCTCAGCTTTAGTGTTTCCCTCTACATGATTTATTATTGCTGAAGTAATAGTTAAGAATTTTTTAAATCTATTTTCAATCGAACTGGGTTTCCTAACAAGTTTTTTTTCCTCTTAATTTGATTTTTCTTCAGGTGACATATACACATGCAAATTTAAGAATATGAAGAAATGTAATGAATATGATGTGGTAAAATAAGCTCTATATTCAATGTATTATTAAATTTTAACTAAACAGAATCAAAGATTCTGATTAGAACAATGGCTTAAAAGATTTTCTTTTCTACAAAATAGGAAACAGGAGATATACTAATTATTTTAAGACATATGCAAGGCTAATCTTTAAAAACTATATTCAACTTAGAAACTATGGTTTCTAAAAAAAAAAGGCTTGTACTGTGCTTAGTCGCTCAGTTGTGTCTGACTCTTTGCAAACCCATGGACTGTAGCTAGCCAGGCTCCTCTGTCCATGGAGATTCTCCAGGTAAGAATACTGGAGCAGGTTGCCATGCCCTCTTCCAGGGGGATCTTCCCAACCCCGGGATCGAACCCAGGTCTCCCGCATTGCAGGCAGATTCTTTAATGCCTGAGCCACCAGAGAAGCCCATGAAAAGCATGTATATATGTATACACACACATATATGTGTATGTATGCATATATACATACAGACACACTAAACACATCACTATTAAAGCTAGTCAAGAAAACTTTAAAATTTCCTATGTTAAATCAACAGCACTCAGAGACGATGAAAGCCAGTTACTAAAAAATTTATTGCTAGTTAAAACTCAGTTTACAATTCAAAGGATTTTTAAAATCTCTGAGCTGTTATAAAGCTTTATGGGGTTTATAGTGGAGATGAAAACAGAAATAAAAAGATCTGACAAACAGAAAATGCCAAAGATATTTCCAGCATTATCAACATGGATTCCTTTTTCTCTATCATTACTTTTTACCTATTCCCAAAAAACTGACTTTAACTCCATCTGCCTGAAAAGACAACTGTTTCCTGGGGTCCCTTTCAAAATGAAAGTGTTTGATGGACAATTTTATTTGAAAGAATATTATTTTTAGAATTTTTAAAAATAAAAAGAATTCAAACTCTATGAAGGCAGGAATTTTGAATCATTTACAGTAGTTCCAGTCTTCAGAATAGTGCCTGAATATAGTACAGATAATAAATATTTATTGAATTAATAATTTTACCAGCACCTTTTATTAAAATAAGATAATCAACTTTTACTGTAACATTAGTATAGATTTTCATTTTAACATTGGTAATCTAGAGTAACTCCACTTGAAAATTCTTGTTTTAACATCTATACATGCAACAAAGCCCTTTTCAAAGCTTATTGGTAATACACAGAATTAGTCAAAGAGTACTCATTATTTTATTCATTCTTTCTGTGGTTATATAATTCTATGATCCCTTTCAATTCCAAATTTTATTTTATTCTAATAATGACTTAAAACTGAAAAAAAAAATCTGAAACTTATTCAAATGGAATGTCATAGAATGTCAAACTATTATTTAAATTACTACAGAAGTAACTGCTCAACAACTTAT
The DNA here is from genome assembly GCA_006408695.1 of Aepyceros melampus. Lineage (NCBI taxonomy): Eukaryota > Metazoa > Chordata > Mammalia > Artiodactyla > Bovidae > Aepyceros > Aepyceros melampus. Next base: position 120,607 of record SJXQ01005261.1, read on the forward strand.
GGATCACCTTGGTTATTTCATGGTTTTCTTACATCACTGTCAAATTCTTCACTTTCAAATCCAAATATATTGAAATGTCATAAAATAAACTATACTATATTTTTTACATTTTATACCAAAAGATTGAGTTTATGTTAAAAACAAAATCTAATACACATTGGAAAATACTGAGTTGGAATGTTTGCCAAAATGCTGTTTACTGCAGAGGCCCAATGTTTTATCAACTAACACTGAGTTTAAATTAGGGCTAAACTCAGGAAATTGACCTTCATAATATTTTAACACGATGTTTGTCTTTCTAAGGTAGCTTTCTTCTCAGAAAAGAGGACTTAAATATCCTTAACTTACTGTTAAATTTCGGTCCCAGATCTGTATGCTTCCATTCTGGCAAGCAGCTGCTATGAGGTTTCCATCTCTACTATACGTGCACGTGGTAGGAATTACTTTTTTACCCTGCATTGTCCGTGGTTTAAACACACTTTTTTGCTTCTTTGGATTTTCAACTTCCCAGGTCCTCACAGTCCTTAAAAAAAGAAAAAAGGGAGATTTTCATCTATTAAAAAGAAAGGATTTTAAAATACAAAACAGTTCACAAAGACTGCTTGACCTTTTAAGCATATAAATCTAATTAATGTTTTTTATATTTTTAAAATAAAATGTGCAGTATGTAAATGAGGTTTCCCACTGCAATAAAGTCAACCATCCAAATTGTGCTGTCATGAAATCAAATTGCAAGTGGCAAATTCTACTTCAAATGTCAGTTCTTAGTTCTGACCCTCTAAAGCAGTAGTTTCCAAACAACTGACTATACACTCTGATCAGTAGAACTGTTGAACATTATATACCCACTACATATACAGGTTAATTTCTAAATTACATGTGGTAATATACTGTTATATAACATACACCCAAAAATATACTGAAAAAAAAAAACTGGTCAGTAAAAAAGAATCATGTGGGACTTCCCTGGCCAAAACAGTAAAAGATAATTTAAAAGAACAGTGGGATAAATATAAATATAAAACAAATACAACATGGTAGGTTTAAATCCAACCTCATCAATAACTGGAAATTCCATCACATTAATTGGAAATGGCATAAAAACTCTAATTAAAAGGAAAAGATTGTCAGATTAGATTAGATAAAATCAAAATTCAGCAGAGTCTATATTTTTATATATAGAAATATATAAAAATGTGTGTTTATATATAAAAAATACACAAAAATCTTTAAATATAAAGCCTTATTAACCATGTTGGAGAAGGCAATTGCAACCCACTCCAGTACTCTTGCCTGGAAAATCCCATGGATGGAGGAGCCTGGTAGGCTGCAGTCCATGGGGTTGCTAAGAGTCGGACACGACTGAATGACTTCACTTTCACTTTTCACTTTCATGCATTGGAGAAGGACATGGCAACCCACTCCAGTGTTCTTGCCTGGAGAATCCCAGGGACGGGGGAGCCTGGTGGGCTGCCGTCTATGGGGTCGCACAGTCGGACTTGACTGAAGCGACTTAGCAGCAGCAGCATTAATCATTTAACAGTAAAAGGAAGGAAAAAAGATGTGCCATAACACAATCAAAAGAAAGCTAGAATGAGTATATTAATGTCAAAGTGGACTTGAAAACAATGAATAAAACTAGAGACATACACAAAAATCTTTAAATATAAAGCCTTATTAACCATGTTGGAGAAGGCAATTGCAACCCACTCCAGTACTCTTGCCTGGAAAATCCCATGGATGGAGGAGCCTGGTAGGCTGCAGTCCATGGGGTTGCTAAGAGTCGGACACGACTGAATGACTTCACTTTCACTTTTCACTTTCATGCATTGGAGAAGGACATGGCAACCCACTCCAGTGTTCTTGCCTGGAGAATCCCAGGGACGGGGGAGCCTGGTGGGCTGCCGTCTATGGGGTCGCACAGTCGGACTTGACTGAAGCGACTTAGCAGCAGCAGCATTAATCATTTAACAGTAAAAGGAAGGAAAAAAGATGTGCCATAACACAATCAAAAGAAAGCTAGAATGAGTATATTAATGTCAAAGTGGACTTGAAAACAATGAATAAAACTAGAGACAAAGAGGAAATTTTCATTATGAGAAAGAGTCAAAAGATCAAGAAGAAATAAAATATAAAATATTAGGAAGATATAAGAATATGAAATATTAAGAAGATATAAGAATCCTAAATGCATATCTCCCTAATAACAGAGCTTCAAAATGTGAAAGCAAACTTACTAGAAATAAAAGAAATACCAAATTCATACTTAACAGCTGTACACTTCAACACTCCTCTCTGTGACTAATAGAACAAGTAGACCTCCTCTCATCTCAAAAAAAAAAATCAGTAAGACTAAGAAGACCTCAGAAACTCTACTAGACAAAGAGTTGAGCTAATTAACATTTATCTAACACTTCACCCAACAACTAAACATGTATTCTTTTACACACTGAACATTCACTAAGATAGATCACATTCTGAGCCATTAAAACAAATCTAAATACACTAAAATGAAAGAAATCATAAAAGTATATACACTGTCCAAAAAATGAAACTAAATAAATGATCAATATAGAACTGTATCTGGAAACATATCTCTTCTAATACATTCAGAAATTAATAAATACAATTCTAAATAATCCATGAGTCAAAATTTCATAAGGAACATTAGAGAATACTCTGACTTCAAAAAACATGAAAATACAACATATCAAAATTCATGGTATTTGATTAAGATTGAGCACAGAGGAAAAGAAAAAAAGACATGCCTCAAATCAATGACCTAAAATTCAAACTAGAAAAAGGAGAGAATATTAAAACTAAAATTAGCAGAAGGGAGGAAATGAGAATACAAATGAATCAAACAGAGAACCACAAATCAGTAGAGAAACCAAAAGCTGGTTATTTGAGAAGATCAATAAAATTAAAGAATTTCTAGGTGGAATGATTAAAAAGCAGAAATTGGAGACAACCTCAAACACCAGTAACTTGAATGAAAGAAAAGATATAACTGTAGAACTTATCAACATTCAAAGAATAATAGGGAAATTTTATGAATGAATTTACATAAATAAATTCAATAATTTAGATCAAATGGACAAATTTCCTTAAAAGACAAACCAGAAAAGTTCACTCAATAAGAAATATCTAGAATATTCCTATATGATTTAAAAAACTAAGTACATAACTGAAAATCTTTGCACTAAGAATGACTTCACTGTTGAATTTTATCAAACATTTAAGAAAGAAATGAACACCTTAAGAAAGAAAAGGCCACCTACTGAATAGGAAAAGGCTTTTGCAAAGATGTATCTGATAAGGGATTAATATTCAAAATACACAAAGAACTCATGCAACTCAATCCTGAAAAAAACAAAAACCTGATTAAAAAATGGAAAGAAGATATGAATAGACATTTTTCCAAAGAAAACATATAGATGAACAATAGAGAAATGAAGAGATGCTCAACATCAGGGAAATGCAAATCAAAACCACAATAAGATATTACCTCACACCTGTCAGAATGGCTATTATCAAAAAGACAAGGGCTTACCTGGTGGTAAAGAAGCTGTTTGCCAATGCAGGAGACGCAGGTTCAATCCCTAATCCAGCAAGATCCCACATGATACAGGACAACAAGCCTGTGTGCCACAACCACTGAGCCTGTGTGCTAGTCTGGGAGTAGCAGCTACGGAGCCCACAAGCCCTAGAGCCTGCGTTCCACAACAAGAAAAGCCACTGCAACAGGAAGCTGCACACCACAACTAGAGAATAGCCCCCACTCACTGCAACTAGAGAAAGCCCACACAACAATGAGATGAAGACCCAGCACAGCCAAAAATAAGTGAACAGTAAAAAAATAATAACAACAAGTGTTGGCAAGGATGTAGAGAAAAAGGAGTTCTTTTGCAGTGCTGGTGGGAATGCAAACTGGTGCAGCCACTGTGGAAAACAGTATGGAGATTCCCCAAAAAATTAAAACCAGAACTACCATAGAATCCATCAATTCCACTCCTGGGTATTTATCTAAAGAAAAAGAAAACACTAACTTGAAAAGATATATGCACCCTTATGTTCCCATTGGTCACCTATGGCTGTGAGAGCTGAACTGTAAAGCAGGCAGAGCACCAAAGAACCAATGCCTTCCAACTGTGGTGTTGGAGAAGACTTCTGAAAGTTCCTTGGGCAGCAAAGAGATCAAACCAGTCAATCTCAAGGGAAATCAACCCTGAATATTCCTTGGAAGGACTGATGCTAAAGCTGAAGCTACTGTATTTTGTTCATCTGATGCAAACAGCCAACTCACTGGGAAGTCCCTGATGCTGGGAAAGATTGAGAGCAGAAAGAGAAGAGGGTGTCAGAGGATGAGATGGCTGGATGGCATCACCGATACAAAGGAATGAACTTGGGCAAACTTCAGGAGATGGTGAAGGACAGGGAGGCCTCGTGTGCTGCAGTCCATGGGTCACAAAGAATTGGACACAACTGGGTGACTGAACAACAGCAATGTTCACTGCAGCATTATCTACAACTGACAAGATATGGAAACAACCCAAGTGCCCACAACAGATGAATGGATGAAGAAGATATGTGTATACACACATATACATACGTACATACAGTGGAACAACACACACACACACACACACACACACTCACACACATACATACAACGGGAACGTTACTCAGCCATGAAAAAAAAATGAAATCTTGCAATTTGCAACAGCATGAATGGACCTGGAGGACATTATACTAAGTGAAATAAGTTAGACAGAGAAAGGCAAACACTGTATGATCTCACTTACATGTGAACTTAAAAAACAAAACAAATGAACAAACGGAACAAAACAGAAACAGAGTCATAATACAGAGAAGAAATGGGTGTTTGCCAGAGGGGAGGAAGTGGGGGTATGTAGACAAACAGGTGAGTGAGACTAAGAGATACAAACTTCCTAAGTCAGAAAGAGAAAGAACAATGCTATCATTTTATGTGGAATCTAAAATATGACGCGAATGAACTTACCTCCAAAACAGAAACAGACTCACAGACATAGCCAACAGACTTGTGGTTGTCAAGAGGCTCTGGGGGTGGGGGGGGGTGACGGATGAGCAGATGCAAACTATTATATAGAGAACAGATAAACAACAAGGTCCCACTGTATAGCGTGGGGAACTATATTCAACATCCTATGATAAACTATAATGGAAAAGAGTAAGCATGTATATATGTGTAAAACTGAATCCTGTTGCTGTACAGCAGAAATTAACACTGTAAATCAACTATACTTCAGTAAAATAAATCTAAAAAAATTTTCAAAGATACACACTTCCAGTTGCAAAATAAATGAATCACGAGTATGAAACGTGCAGTCTAGGTAATACAGTCAATAATTAGACAATATCATTGTATGGTGATAGATGTAGCTAGACTTATCCTGATGATCATTTTGAAATATATAGAAATATTAAATCACTACATTGTGTAACAGGAACTAACATAATGTTGTAGCAAATTATACTTAGAAAATAAACAAACTAATAGAGCTAGAACAGATTTACGGTTATCAGAGGTGGCAAAGAGTGGGGAGGAGCAGGTGGAGAAAGTGGATGAAGGCAGTCAAAAGGTACAAACTTTCAGTTATGAGATAAACTAAGTCCTAGGGAGGCAGTGTACAAGATGATATATACAATTAAAACTATGGTTGTTCAGAGAGTCATAAGGAAAAAAAGTATCTTCTATTTCTTTAACTTTGCATCTACATGAGATGATGAATATTCACTAAACTTACTGTAGTAATCATTTCATGACACATGTAAGTCAAATCATCATGCTGTACTCCTCAGGCTTACACAGTGTTTCATATCAATTACATCTCAAAACTGGAAAAAAAAAATCTGATATTGAGCCAAAGAGGAAGGAAGGGAGGCAGGGAGGGAGGGAGAAAAGAAGGGAAGAAGGAAGCCAAACTCTTTCAGAAAACAGAAAAGGGAACACTTCTCAGCTCACTCTATATGGCCCTGATGCCAAAACCAAAGTCGCTGCAAGAAAACTATAGATCCCCAGTGAACACAGACACAAAAATCCTTAACAAAATAGCAGTGTGCAAAACTGATACCATGTCATGATTAAGTGTTATTTAACCCAGGAATGAAAAGGAAGATGGAAAGGACTGAAAGTTAAACCATACAATACACATATCAAAAGACTAAGAAAATATATCAGATCATCTCAACTGATGTAAAATAAGCTTTTTTTCTTTTTATTTATTTTTTATTGTTTTTTTTAATTTATTTATTTTAATTGGAGGCTAATTACTTTACAATATTGTAGTGGTTTTGCCATAAAAATTCAACATCCACTCGTGATAAAACAAAAGAAAACAAACCTCTCAGTAATCTAGAAATAGAATGGAACTTGCTCAACCTGAGAGAAGACATTTATGAAAACTAATAGGTAATATGCTTCCCTGGTAGCTCAGGTGGTAAAGAATCTACCTGCAATGCAGGAGACCCAAGTTTGACCCCTGGGTTAGGAAGATCCCCTAGAGAAGGGAATAGCTACCCACTCCAGTATTCTTGCCTGGAGAACTCCATGGACAGAGGAGCCTGGTGGGCTCCAGTCCATGCGGTTGCAAAGAGACAGACAGGACTGCGCAACTAACACTTTTACTTTCACTTTCATTGGTAATATATTTAATGGGGAAAGGCTGAATGCTTTCCTCATGCTGGTGAACAAAGCAGTGATCTCAAACCCTCACCATTTTTTTTGTCCTAGAGTTGCCTGCCAGTGTAATAAGGTAGATAAAACAAATGAGAGGGTTACAGACTGGAAATAAGAAATAAAAGCATCTGAAGAATCTACAAAAATGCTACTAGAACTAATAAGTGAGTTTAACAATGTCACAGGATACAAGATAAATAATCATAAATCTATTTTATTTCTATTGACTAGCAACAAACAACGTGGGAGCCTGGTGGGCTTCCATCTATGGGGTCACACAGAGTCTGACACGACTGAAGCGATTTAGTAGCAGCAGCAGCAACAAACACCTGGATACTGAAATTATGACATAATATTTATACCAGCAAGAATAAATATGGAATCTGTCAAGAATGTGTAGTATCTATACACTAAAAAACCATAAAACATTTCTGAAAGAAACAAGAAGATCAACACAAATGAGAAGATACACTGTATTAATGGAGTCAACACTGTTCAGATTTCATTTGTGCCCAAATTAATTTTTAAATTCAATACAATCTCAATTAAAATTCCAGCAGAGTCTCCTTGGAATTAGAAACTGAGTAAGCTGACTCTAAAACTTACATGGAAATGTAAACAACTTGGAACATACCCAACAATTTTGAAAAAGATGTAAACTAATTCTACCCAGATTCACACATTGCCTTCTAATTCTAATTCCCACATTATAACACCAATCACATAAGTTGCAACTATACATATGACATCTATTTCTTCTCCAAGAAGCGCTCCTTTAGAATAAAGGCTCTGTTTTTATTTGTTTTAAATCTTTTTATGTCTTTCTTTGTTGCTTACTTGCTAAGTCCTGCCCAATTCTTTTTGACCCCATGGACTGTAGCCCACCAGGCTCCTTTGTCCATGGGATTTCCCAGGAAAGAATACTGGAGTGGGTTGCCATTTCCTTCTCCAAACAAATTGCTGCTGCTGCTGCTAAGTCGCTTCAGTGGTGTCCAACTCTGTGTGACCCTATAGACGGCAGCCTGCCAGGCTCCTCTGTCCATGGGATTTTCCAGGCAAGAGTACTGGAGTGGGGTGCCATTGCCTTCTCCAAACAAATGTCTAGGTTCTATCAAATATCTTTAACACAACAGGAATATAATACATACCAGGTCCTCAATAATTAATGTAAGAAATTCACTGCCTAGCTAAGCATTTCAGGCATCAATTTTAATCGAGCTATAACCAATATACAATGAAATGTAATTGACATTTAAATGTATAGGTTTCAAGTAGCCAGCACTTGCTGTCAAATATTTATGATTTATTTCAAGTAAAGGTGCTTTGTTTTTTTTTAAATAACCTATGCATGTCTTCTCCTTAAGATTTTCTTGGGAACTTAACTATCTAGCATTCATTACCAAACCCTAGTTTTCAGAGCTGTTGAACCCAGTGCCTAAAATAAGACTGCATCCACTGTGTACTGTTCCCAAACTCTTATTTGAGCTTACATTTTGCTAATTAGGAACAACAGAAAGGCACTCTGCAACTTTAGGATATAAAGCAATCCAGAGGAAGAACCAGGATACTTAACTTTAGTGTTACAAAACGCTGCAACAGCTAGAAGCTATCAGTAGTGTGACAGATACTGTTAGATATATAATCCAACATCCATTCTCTTTTCTTCTCCACGCCTGCAATTTCCAGCCTCTTGCAGACACATGTGATGAAATATGGCAATTATACTTTGACCAACATGGTATAAATGGAAGGATATTAAAGAAGTCTAAAAAATCTCTAAAGGAAGGTTGCAGACCCTTCTTCACCGCTTCTTGTTTACTCCTTCCTCTGCCAGAGAGGATATGATTCCAGACTCAAGCAGCATCTTAAAGCAACAAACAGAAGGCCTTGGTCCTTGCTGACATTAGAGACACCACATCAACACTGGAGTGGCTGTGTCTAGACTTCTGATGGGTAGATAGACAGGCTGTAAGATAGGTAAAGTGTATTGGGGCCTAGCATACTTACAATGAAATTCTTCTTTTTAAATGTGCAGTACTGTGACTTTTGACAAATGAATAGTTCCACCACTCCAAAAGCTTATCTTGTGTTGTCTTTTTATAGAAAATGCTTCACAACCCCAGCTTCAACAATTGGAAACTATTAACTGGTTTTTTTTCCCGACAGTTAAGCTTTTCCAATACTATAGTGGTAAAGAACCTGCCTGTCAATGCAGGAGACTTAAGAGACACAGGTTCGATCCTTCGGTCAGGAAGATCCCATGAAAGGTGGCAAATGGCAACCCATTCCAGTATTCTTGCCCAGAGAATCCTGTGGACAGAGGAGCCTGGTGGGCTACAGTGCATGGGGTCTCAAAGAGCTGGACACGACTGAATGCGCTTAGCACACATGCATACTGTACAAAGCCTTTTGAGCCTTGCTTCTTTAACTTAGAATCTAAGTTGTTGTATCTAAGTTGTTGTTGTATATATCAGCTGTTGTTGCTGTTGTTGTTTAGTCACTAAGTTGTATCCAACTCTTTTGTGACCCCATGGATTGTAGCCAGCCAGACTCCTCTGTCTGAGGGATTCTCTGGGCAAGAATAGTGGAGTGGGTTGCCATTTCCTTCTTCAAGGGATCTTCCTGACCCAGGTATTGAACCCATGTCTCCTGCATTGGTAGGCGGATACTTTACCACTGAGCCACCAGGGAAGCTGTATATATCAGTAGTCCATTCCTTTTTGTTGTTGAATAACATTCCACTATATGGATATACCACGTTTTGTTTATCCACTTGCCAAATTCAGGAAGCAGGTTGTTTCCAGTTTGAGGTGATTATAAATAAAGCACTGCAAATATTGCTTCGTGGATTTCTGGCTTTTTTTTGTTCTGGTAAAAATAAGTCGTTACTTCTCTTGGCTAAATACTTAAAAATGAAATTGATGGTCATATGGGAAATGTATGCTTAACTTTATAAGAAACTGCAAAACTGTTTTTCGAAGTGGTTGTTCCATTCTGCATTCCTATCAGCAATGTATAAGAGTTCCAATCACTTCATATTCTTGACAGCAACTGTAGTATCAGCTTTTCTTTTAAGCCATTCTAACAGGTACACATTGGTACTGTGATTTTAATTTATATTTCCTAAATGACTAATGATATTGAAGATCTTTCCATGTACTATTTGCCTTCCATGTCTCTTCTTCAGTGAAGTGTCTCTTATTTAGTTGTTTATTTTCTACTACTTTCTTTCTTGAAAGTTCTTTAGTTATTCTGGATATAAGTTCTTTATCAGGCATATGTTTGGCAAATATTTTTCAAGTCTGCAGCTTGCTTTTTTCATTTTAAAAGTCTTTCAAATATAAGTGTTTTAAATTCTGATGAACTTCTACTTAGTAATTTTTAAATATTACATCTAAAAAATCTTCAGCTAACCCAAGGTCATAGAAATTCTGTTTTCTCCTAAAATTTTACAGTTTTAAGTTTTACAATTAGCCTATGATCTATTTGAATTATTTTTACATGTGGTATGAAGTCAAGGCTCTTTTTTAACATATGGATATCTAATTATTCCAATACCATTTTTATCTGAGCATTATAATACCTTCACCTCCACATGAATGTATTCTGTATCGTTTACCTATCTCTGTTCAGTATGTTTACCACAGTTAATATGTACAAAAAGTTGAGAAATATCTGATGTGCCTTTTCTTTCTACCCTAAACTCTTCAACACTGGGGATAAATTATGATAGTTTCTACTTTTTTAATAACTGAACATCTCCAAAATTCAGATGATCATTTAGAACTACAATATGAAAGACCCCACACAATACTATAAAGTATCATTATCATTATCTGGCTTGTTTAAAGTTCCTCTCTAAAACTGGGATAATAATACCAACAATGAGGGGTTGTGAGGATTAAATGAGATTAGGTATGTAAATGTTATCTGGGACAGTATTTGGAATACAGTAGGCACTCAATAAATACTGGTTTGTTTCTGCTCTTCCTCTTAGACCATAAATAAAGCCTTAAAGCTAATAAACCCAACAACTAAGTATATTCCATTTATTTCAGTGGTTTATTAACAGTTTGAGCTAGTCATCAAAATAACAGAACAAAAAAGCAGCTAACCTAGCATATAGATATATAAAAAATAAATTTACATAGCATCTGATGGTGACTAATTACAGTATGGTTTTATGGCTCTGATTCTTTGAATCTATGCCTGAAAAAATGGATGCTAAAGTGCTAGGCCATTAGGTATCTGTCAAAACATTTTATGCTGAAGAATACATATTTTGAAACTTGGAGTGAGATCTGGTCTTGTAAAATTAAAACTGTGTTTCATAAAAAGAGATTTAAAAATAGAAGAAGGATCTGCATGGGCCTTTCTGGACACAAAATGAAAACACCCAGAAGACAAGAAAAAGACACAGGTGGGGTCATTACACTGCCCCAGGCACAAATGCTTTCTATCTTAAAATTTTGAATCTTTTCCAAATACAAGTTCTAAATTTTCTGGCATCTGCTGCATAAATGCATCGCAGCATTTGGCGGAAATCAAGGGAAGCATTAATTTTGCATGGAAATCACTTAAGATATCTTGGTTTAATTTTTCTCAAAAGACTACACAAGCAACTACTTGAGTGATGTAAGAGTCTGAAACTTGCGGGCTCTCTTGGCAAAACAAATCCAACAAGAAAAACCTTCTTTTTTTTAAGGTATTATCCCACAGAAATGGGGAAAATGTTTTAACTTCTATATAAACCCATGATAATCTTTATAAACTACACATAAGTCACATTATGCACACAAAGTAATTGCAATAAAAATACAGCTGCATTTAGAGAAATGTATTTGTGTTAATGTTCTATGCTTATAATTATTAAAATTAGGCCTTATGAAATCTAGACTTAGAATAAGGAATAAATACAGTAATAAATAACCACTTACACCCTTACATTTATGACCAATTGATTTTCAACAAATATGCCTAAACAATTTCATGGAAAAAGAATGGTCTTTTCAAAAATTGATGTTGAAACAGCTAAATACCCACATGCAAAAAAGATAACCAAGGATCTTCACATCACATCATATAAAAACTAACTCAAAATGGATCACAGACATAAATGTAAAACTATAAGAAACATGACATTAGATTAGGATATGGTTTCTTAGATACACCAAAAGCATGAATGATAAAAGGAAATGAAAAGATAAATTAACATCATCAAAATTAAAAATTTACAAGCTTCAAAAGCTACTATGAACAAACTGTAAGACAACACATCAACTTGGAGAAATTACTGTAGATCATATATCTGATAAGAGACTGGTGTTGAGAATACTTAACAAATTCTCACAATATAATAAAAAAATGAATGACTCTCATGTATAATGTTTAGATGACAATTCATTGTAACTGATAAAATGTATAGCCTACAAAAAAAAAAGATGAGTGGTCTTTTTTTTAAATGAGCAAAAGATGTGAATACATATTTCACTAAAGAATATATACAAATGCCCAATAAGCACATAAAAAGAAGCCTGACATCATTTGTTATTAGTAAAATGCAAATCAAAATCACAAGATACCACATTATATTCAATAATTAAAAGACACATAATAATAAGTGTTGGTGATGAAGCAAAGAAACTGCAACCTTCACATTTACTGGTAGGAATGTAAAATGGGTGGAGTCAGTTTGAAAAATAGTTTGCCATATTGTAAAATAGTAAACAGATTTACCACCTAACTCGGCAATTCCACTCCTGGGTATCCACCCAAGAGAAACTGAAAACATATCCTATCCAAAAACTTTCACATGAATCTTCATAGAAGCATTATTTTTAACAGCCCCAAAATGAAACAACCCTAATGTCCATCAACTAATGAATGGATAAACAAAATGTAAAACTGTCATACAATGGAAAATTACTTGTTTGGCAATAAAAAAATTAAAAGGAGTGATATATACTATAGTACATGACTTTCTTGAGGTTTCCATTAACAATAACTGGGCTTCCCAAGTGGCACTAGTGGTAAAGAATCTGTCTGCCAATGCAGGAGACACAAGAGATGCAGGTTTGATCCTTGGATTGGGAAGATCCCCTAGAGGAGGAAGTAACAACCCACACCAGTTTTCTTGCCTGGAGAATCCCATGGACAGAGGAGCTTGGTGGGCTACAGTCCATGGGGTCCCAGAGAGCCAACAACTGAGCACAAACACACACAGAGCTAGAGGTACGAATGGTGAATGACTAAATATGGATTCTTTTAAGGGTGATGGAAATATTATAAATTAGAATTTGTGGTGGTTACCCACCTCTAAAATACACTGAAAATCATTTAATGGCCCCATCCTCTTCTAGTTTCAGGTGCTTAATGTCTCATTAAATTCCTAGAACCATCACCAACAATCAAACATTTCTGAGAACCACTTTCATAAATCTCAGATGAGGAAGTCAATCAAACGAAATTGGAAAAGATTCTCAATTTAAAATATATGCCAAACTGTAAAGCAATTATCCTTCAATAAAAAATAAATTAATATATACATGTACCAAAATACTTATTAGCCAAAAATTAGGCCATGTTATTATACATCAAATAAGAATTCAGAAGCTCTTTACAAAGCACTTTTAAAATCTCTCATTAAATTAAACAACAAGAGAGATCAGGGTCTAATATGTAGGTTAAGAAGCAAAGGATCCTGAATTACGCAGAGTTCTAGTTCAAGTGCACTGCCAGATCACTGTAGGTGAAGTAGTACTCAAGAGCTTCCCACTGATGTTAAATTAAAACCGTATAAATATCAAATATCAAATGTTCAGCTGCTCAGAAGCCTGTGTACCAACAGAAACTACAGATATACAATATGTCTCAGGAACTCAAACAGGGGCTCTGTATCAACCTAGAGGGGTGGAATAGAGAGGGAGATGGGAGGGAGGGGATGTATGTATACCTATGGCTGATTCATGTTGAGGTTTGACAGAAAACAACAAAATTCTGTAAAGCAATTATCCTTCAGTTAAATAAAGAAATAAAAGAAAATACAGATATACAACATGTATCAATATTTTATATATATATATTGAGAAGTTTGTATCTATTTCTCAATGTGAAGGGAAGAGAAGTCGCTCAGTCATGTCCAACTCTTTGCGACCCCACGGACTGCAGCCTACCAGGCTCTTCCATCCATAGGATTTTCCAGGCAAGAGTACTGGAGTGGCTTGCCATTTCCTTCTCCAGGAGATCTTCCCGACCCAGGGATCGAACCCGGGTTTCCCACAGTATAGGCAGACGCTTTACCATCTGAGCCACCAGGGAAGTCCATCTTTTTCTCAATATGTAATACTAAATATTAGAGAAGGAGAAAACGGGAAGGAAAAAGGAAAAGAAAATTGTATATTCAGATGTATACCCAAACATGTTAAGGCAGTAGGTTCCTTTTTTCTAAGTCCTTTTATTTTAACCTATCAGGAAGCTCATGAGAAAAGCAGTGTAGTGTTTTAGAGGACACCCACAGGTAGATGCTGAGAACTGCTCTGCTCAGAGTTATGACAAAAATGTTTCACAGGTTATTTCCAAAGAATATACGGAGATTTTCCTACACCTTCTAATATGCCAAATTAAAATCTTCTAAATAGATACTCATTTCAACTCCTTTTATTCTCTTAATATCTAGCATCATTTTGTACATATCACAGGTTTTCAATAAAATTAAAATCCTATGGCAGATATATCTAAGTAATATTTATATAATAAAATGTGCACATATTTACAATAGATATTGTCATATTTCAGTACTATTGTATATTTGAGTTCTCTTTCTTTTTTAAATTTAGAAATAGTACATTCATTGTTAACTTTCACTGTTTAACTGGAATTCTCTTGAAATGTTCTTCAGCTAACTTGCTTCAGTTAACTTTTGTTGAGATGTGAGCACTGTTTCTCACTGAAGAAGCAAGAATTGACTACGATGAGGCCTTTGCCTTCATGGAAATCACAGCTGGGCAAGTGGATATAATGTACAAGCAATAAACCACAGGTCAATAGTTCAACATAGGCTAGATATCTGGGAATACTAAGGTGCCTGTTCTCCAAGCACATATAATCTACTGGAGGAGAAAAACTGAAGGAAAGACATCATCACACTATAAGGCAATGTCCAGAGAAGGGAAACAGGTAGCTCACTGGAAAAGATCTAGAAAGGATTCTTCAGAGGTGTGCTTTTTGAAGAAGAGTTGAAATACTGCAAGTGAAATTCACAGTTGCGGGGAGAGGGGTGAATCCTAGAAATTGATACAGAATATGCAAAGATAAAGTGACTTGCAAAAGCATAGCTTATTCTAGGAACAAGTATTGATAGTCTGCTCTGGCCATATGTAGAAGATGAGATTGTCAATAATCATTGGCAATTATTAGACTATAAAGGGGATCCTATAAGCTGTACTGGGATTATAGGCTTTACACTTATGGAGACCATGGAGCCACTAAATAGAGGAATGACTTAAGTTATATATCAGTCCTGTGTTTTAGAAACCCACATGGGTGGTAGTGGGAAAGACTGCTTGGAGAGGCCAAGTCTGTAGGTTGCATAGGCCAGGTGAGAGATGATCAAGGCCTGGGCTACGGCAATGAAGCAGGAGGGTGTAAAAGAAAAAATAACTTTGAGGAGGGGAAAGGAGGTGGTGCCATTCATTCAGTGAGACAGAGTTGTGGAAGTGGCAATATAAGACAAAAAGGTAGTAACAGTAAAGGAGAAAAGTTAATGTGAGACAACTGTGTGGCAATCAGGTGGGGAACCTTGCAGGTGAAAGGAATACAATTAAGACAGACAGAGACACAGCTGTGGGCACTGTAGATGGCAGACCCCCCTGCGCAACAGGCGGCAAAATGGGAAAGGAGTGTGACAGGAGACAAGAAAAAATATGAGAGGCAGGAGAGGACAGTGTCGGTAAAGACAAAGGAGAAAGTTTAAAAGGAAGGTATGATCAAGAATGTCAACTCCACAGAGATACTAAGATCCTAAGTAAAATAAGGACTAGAAGGCCTTCACTGGATGTTAATGGAAGTCATACATGAGGCCTGCAAGAGAAATTTTAGTAGACTGGTGAGGCAGAGGTCAGAATGCTCTGGAATTAGGAGTGGGAAGTGATACGGCAGAGATAATAGGCAGAGAGTGCTCCCCTCAAAAATGCTATTTAAATTGGGATGGGAATCTAGGAGTAGGGAAGGATAAATTACAAGCATGGGGTTAACAGATACAACTCCTATACATAAAATAAGTAATAAGGATTTACTGTGTAGCATATGGAACTATATTCAACATCTTATAATAACCTATAGTGGAAAATAATCTGGAAAAATATACACACACATAAATATAAATATAACCAAATCACTTTACTGAACAGCTGAAACTAATAAAATAAAATAAATACACTATGCTCCAATTAAAATATAATAAAATTTACAAATTATAAATAAAAAATACAGATAGGAATTGATAAAACTTAACTAGGATGAAAAAGCATCAAAAGCATCAATTGATGCTTCTGAATTGTGGTGCTGGAGAAGACTCTTGAGAGTCTCTTGGACTGCAAGGAAATCAAAACAGTCAATCCTAAAGGAAATCAGTCCTGAATATTCTTTGGGAGGACTGATGCTAAAGCTGAAACTCCAATAATTTGGCCACTTGATGTGAAGAACTGATTCATTGGAAAAGACCCTGATGCTGGGAAAGATTGAAGGCAGGAGGAGAAGGGAATTGACAAAGGATGAGATGGTTGGATGGCATCACCGACTCAATGGACATGAGTTTGAGCAAGCTCCGGGAGCTGGTGATGGACAAGGAAGCATGGCGTGGTGTAGTCCACGGGATCACAAAGAATCGGACATGACTGAGCAACTGAACTTGCTTAGGATGAAAAGGAACAGAACTGAGGAAGAAGGCAGAGGAGAGGATATAACATTTGATTTGACTCCTAAATGGGAAGATGGCGATGGCGTTGGGGGGCAAATTTCATATGAGGGAATTTAATGGCAGAAGGAATACCATGGGAAAAGACTTTGAGAGGAATAGTTAGTATAGTCTGATATAGTTACAGTATGTGTGTATAGTGTGTGTGCGTGGGGGGGTGTACACATGTCTAGATGAGGACGGAAATGGGCTAGGACTGGACTGGGAAAGACCATGCAAACTCTGTTAAACTAGTCATGCATGGATATGAGAGTTGGACCACAAAGAAGGCAGACTGAAATACTAATGCTTTCAAACTGTGGTGCTAGAGGAGATTCTTGAGAGTCCCGTGGACTGCAAGGAGATCAAATCAGTCAATCCTAAAGGAAATCAACCCTGAATATTCACTGGAAGGATTGATGCTGAAGTTTCAATAGTTTGGCCACCTGATGCAAAGAGCTGACTCACTGGAAAAGTCCTTGATGCTGGAAAAGACTAAAAAGGAGAAGGGGGCAGCAGAGGATGAGGCAGTTAAACAACATCACTGACTCAATGGACATGAATCTGAGCAAACTCTGAGAGATAGCGGAAGACAGAGGAGCCGGGCATGCTGTAGTCCATGGGATCGCAAAGAGTTGAGTACGACTTAGCAACTGAACAACAACAACAAAGAGCATTCTGTAAACTTTGGGAAATAGAGATTCAATAGGGTTTGGGGATCATAATGGGCAGGGCTGACCTCCTCTCCTAGACAAGCAGCATACCCCGAAGTCTGCATGGACTGGTCCTCCAACCACAGGGCTGAACCATGGCTGCAGAGTGTGGAGCCAAGGAATGAAGACAATGTCCCTGACAAAGGTCCTGGACAAAGGAAAATGATGGCTATTATCAACATAAATGGAGAATTTGAGAAGAAAATGAAATTAAAATATTAAATAAGGATCCAGTGCTTCTAACAGTATGTGTTTCTGACCAACTGGAAATGAACACAAAGAGGTCACTGAAGAAAATCACTCTTGGAAAGGGAACAGACAGACAAATTCTCTCATTTTCCCACCTATGTATTTCTATATACTTGATCAGGGGAAATTCACAATAAATCCACTTGGAGCATAATACAAGTCACTCAGTGTTAGTCACTAAATAATTACTCTCATGCATCAAAATAAGAACTCATATGTGGATTTGGCCTTAAAATGTAGAGAAATATGTAGGTGCCTATAATTACAAATGATTGTTTATGTCAAGAAATAATTACTACCTCCCAATAATAACAATACAAGGCACAGTGGGTGGGAGTGGAGAATGAGGAGATATGGAAGAAGAGGAAAGAGAATATTGCAGCCAGCACAGGATAAAGTGGGTATGACAAATCTTACAAAAATCTGCCTCCACCCACCTACTCTGATGCTGCCAGGGCTCAACAGTTTCTAGACCAACTTCTCCCTGAATATGAGCAGGTGCAGGCAGGCTTTCCAAGCAGCCACTGCAGTAAGGAACTATTATTCTTCATGATTATAGCCATTATACTTTATTTTTTGAATGCTTCTGAAATACAATATATATATGAAATTTTCACTCGACCAACCACATTTTAAAGCAGCAGCCTCCACATCTGCAAAACAGATTCTAAAGATAACAATTTATGCGCCAAAGAGTGATTCAGTGCAAATTTGAAAATGAGCTATTCTTCTTTTGAAACGGAATGGATGGTTTTTCCTGACTGAAAAGTTAAACACTGCTTAATCAAGTTGTAGAGTTAAGTAGTGAAGTCAATGTTACTTTAGAAGTTTGCACTAAAAAGGGTGAATCTTTTCAATATCTCTAACAAATTAATCTACAACAGAACTCCACTACTTGGAGAATTATTTTCAGAAATCAGGAATGCCAAAATGTGTTTGATAATGAACTTAGAATACTGAATTAATAACTTACATAAAACCAAAGAATTGGACTAATAATCATAATAGATAACATTTATGTGCTCATTACAAAGTAAGCACTGTACTAAATACTTTATCACTTAATATTCACACCCTATGATATGAAGAAGGTATTATTATTACCTGTTTTACAGAGGACAACTAAGGCACAAAAGGATTAAGTAATAATGTCAATATTCAGATAACTGAAAAAATCAACTACTGTATGTATTGCTCATTCATGTTGTATAGTGTTGTCTATATGGATCCACTGAAGACAGGTAAGGTCTCATATTAACTTTGGATTAATATGCCATAAATCTTGATGGTTCAAGTAATCATTTTTCTTGAGAAAGAATACTGGAAATTTTCCATACCTATAAAACCAGTGCCAAATAAAGTTGAATATTATTTGTATTTTGCATCTTTTAAGAATAAGCAGTGACTCTAAAAGTCTATGGTGGGCTGCCATCTATGGGGTCGCACAGAGTCGGACACGACTGAAGCAACTTAGCAGCAGCAGCAGCAGCAACTAAAAGTCTATAAAGTATATTGTGTTACAGAAGCGTAGTTCCTATTAACAAAATAAACACCAACTTTTCTCTTTCAATAAGGAAAAAAATCAATGAGAAAACACTTTCAAAAGGATACAAGGATAAGAGATTCCAACTATTATCACTGCCTCTCTCTGTCCCCCATCCCTCACACTTTGCCATCCTTCCCGACTCATAATACATTTGTTCATGAGCCAGGCATTTTCCTCCAGAATAAGTTCTGTTAGACATGCTTTAAAAATATCTTTAGGGAAATAAATTTTCTGTGTGTAAGGGAGAAGGAACAGCCTGGAGAAGAATCAGCAGCCACTTGATGCACTGAGTTCAAATAGGGAAAAAAACCAAGGTGAAGCAAGGAGAAGTTTTAAAACTCAGCACACACAGCTTAAAGTCCTGCATAGAGGCTATGAATTACTAAAATCAACAGAGCAGAGGAGCCATCCAAGTAGCATTTACCATCAGAAATCAATCCTTGGAGAAAAGACACTGGTGGAGCCTTGCTAAAGAAGTACTAGACACAAGGACAGCCCAGGAGAAAAATGGTTTGAAACTCAGCAAACTCTCTAAACACTCTCCAGACTAAGGACTTTACAGTGACATAAAGAGATGTTCACGAAAACTCCCTGGCAGTCCAGTGGTTAGGACTTGGCACTTTCACTGACGTGGGCCAGGGTTCGATCCTGGGTCACAAAATCAAGGATCCTGCAAGATACTGTGGTTCAGCCCCCACCCACTCAAAAAAATAAAGATGCTCACTGTCCGTAGCACTACCACTAAGTATAATTAATAAAAGCTAAACACTTCTCAGGTCTGCATTATACTACCACTAGGCTCATGGAAAAAGCAAGAGAGTTCCAGAAAAACATCTATTTCTGCTTTATTGACTATGCCAAAGCCTTTGACTGTGTGAATCAAAAGAAACTGTGGAAAATTCTGAAAGAGATGGGAATAGCAGACCACCTGACCTGCCTCTTGAGAAATCTGTATGCAGGTCAGGAAGCAACAGTTAGAACTGGACATGGAACAACAGACTGGTTCCAAATAAGAAAAGGAGTACGTAAAGGCTGTATATTGTCATCCTGCTTATTTAACTTCTATGCAGAGTACATCATGAGAAACGCTGGACTGGAAGAAACACAAGCTGGAATCAAGATTGCTGGGAGAAATATCAATAACCTCAGATATGCAGATGACACCACCCTTATGGCAGAAAGTGAAGAGCAGCTAAAAAGCCTCTTGATGAAAGTGAAAGAGGAGAGTGAAAAAGTTGGCTTAAAGCTCAACATTCAGAAAACGAAGATCATGGCATCGGGTCCCATCACTTCATGGGAAATAGATGGGGAAACAGTAGAAACAGTGTCAGACTTTGTTTTTTTGGGCTCCAAAATCACTGCAGATGGTGACTGCAGCCATGAAATTAAAAGGCGCTTACTCCTTGGAAGAAAAGTTATGACCAACCTAGATAGTATATTCAAAAGCAGAGACATTACTTTGCCGACTAAGGTCCGTCTAGTCAAGGCTATGGTTTTTCCTGTGGTCATGTATGGATGTGAGAGTTGGACTGTGAAGAAGGCTGAGCGCAGAAGAATTGATGCTTTTGAACTGTGGTGTTGGAGAAGACTCTTGAGAGTCCCTTGGACTGCAAGGAGATCCAACCAGTCCATTCTGAAGGAGATCAACCCTGGGATTTCTTTGGAAGGAATGATGCTAAAACTGAAGCTCCAGTACTTTGGCCACCTTATGCGAAGAGTTGACTCATTGGAAAAGACCCTGATGCTGGGAGGGATTGGGGGCAGGAGGAGAAAGGGACGACCGAGGATGAGATGGCTGGATGGCATCAAAATCACTGCAGATGGTGACTGCAGCCATGAAATTAAAAGACGCTTACTCCTTGGAAGAAAAGTTATGACCAACCTAGATAGCATATTCAAAAGCAGAGACATTACTTTGCTGACTAAGATCTGTCTAGTCAAGGCTATGGTTTTTCCAGTGGTCATGTATGGATATGAGAGTTGGACTGTGAAGAAGGCTGAGCGCAGAAGAATTGATGCTTTTGAAGTGTGGTGTTGGAGAAGACTCTTGAGAGTCCCTTGGACTGCAAGGAGATCCAACCAGTCCATTCTGAAGGAGATCAACCCTGGGATTTCTTTGGAAGGAATGATGCTAAAGCTGAACATCCAGTACTTTGGCCACCTCATGTGAAGAGTTGACTCATTGGAAAAGTCTGGGATGCTGGGAGGGATTGGGGGCAGGAGGAAAAGGGGACGACTGAGGATGAGATGGCTGGATGGCATCACGGACTCAATGGACGTGAGTCTGAGTGAACTCCCGGAGTTGGTGATGGACAGGGAGGCCTGGCGTGCTGCGATTCATGGGGTCGCAAAGAGTCGGACACGACTGAGAGACTGAACTGAAGTGAACTGAATTGAGGCTGAGGGCTTTTCATTTGTTACTGCATTTTAAATTCAAATACTGAAACAGGTACCTTTATCACTCTTAGTTTAGATATGAAGTATGTGAGGTTGTGTCATCTGTCCATAATCTTACAGTTAGTGGCAGAGTTAAGATTTTAATCTAGGTCACCTGGGTTGTAAAAGAACCTTGATAACTAAAGGATGTGTGTAGACCTCTGATTGCATAATCACTGTATAGAATTGTGCTGCTGCTGCTGCTAAGTCGCTTCAGTCGTGTCCGACTCTGTGCTAGATACTACTAAAGCCGGTGGAGAATTCTTAGGTTATATTGCTAGGTGTCTGATATAGGGACTTTGAAAAGTACTATTGACAGCATTATTAGTCTAGTTCCCAGAGACAATCACTACTCACTATTTTATAGTTTGGTGTTCACTTGTCCCTGCAGTTAATTAGTCTGAATACAATGGTCAGCACACTTAAATTTATCCAGGAGAAATAAGGACCAGAATTCAATAGCTAAAATGACCCATCCTAAAACTAAGTAGCAAGACTATCACAGGTCCTAATACGGCAGATAACTGCTTTAATAAATTTAAAGAACAAAAGTTTTCATATACTTCCCCCACCCCTGGGAGCTCTCTAAAGTCCTGTGAGATCAGGGATTTGGAATCTATTGAAATATCTCCTTCCTGTGACTTAAGAAGGGAGAAGCCAACTAATATCCAACAGCCAGTTAATGCAAAAGGATCTGTCCCCATTTGACACAGCTACTATTTATTAGTTTATTGCCTTAGACTCTCTGCTGCCCAACTCTACATCTATGTACAGTTTTGGAGGACGAATTTTTTGGGGGGTGTGGGGGTGAGAGGGAGAGGAGGTCCATGGTTTGCCTAAAATAGTACATATGCATACTTTTTGAAGAAAAAGTCTGTAGCTTACCCTAGATCATCAAAGAGATCTAACAAAGCTTAAGAACACAGCTCTAGGTTAACTAAATTTTACCTCTGGCCCAAATAAAATCTTCGGAGAGCTGGCTGTATATTTAGACTGCATTGCTTTGATCCCCTCTTAGAATGGTTTCCCTTGAATTTCACTTTTTGGTTCTGCCCTTGACTTACAACAAAAAATAGTAATAGGAACCTAGTAAAGAAAAACGATTAAGGGTGAGGACAATGAAGCCAGAGAGATTTGCCCATTTTTAAATCCTTTCTCCCACTTACTGTGTGATTTTGGACAAGTCACTTAACCTCTTGGGGCCTAAGTTTCCTCATCTGAAAATAATTACTTTACAGAGTTATTGTAAAGAATTGAACGAGAAAACAGACATAAAGGACTTATTCCTCGTCCATAATGTTGTGGATACTGTCTACATCAATCAGCGCTCTCTACAGGCGGGTCCCCAGGAAACATCTGTCTTGTGTACTCCTTTGAAAGGAAAAGCTCGATATTTTCACCTTGAGGATCCTGGGACTCTTTACTAAGCATATCTCAATCTTTGCTCTAGCCGCAGCAAGTTTATAGCTGAATCTACAACTTAACTTCACTTCCTGTGCAGCAAAACCCTACTAGCAATTTTTTGTGAACTAACTTTAAACCTTCACCCTTACTTTCCCATGGCCCTGAATAGTTTCTTTTTTATAATGTTGTGTTACTACTGTTATTTTGAGCTTGTCCAAATTCTTTCTTGGAATGAAGTAAGAGATGCCTAAAAATAGATTAATTAACAAGCTAACAGAAAAATAACTAGTTCTATTTTTGCATTGATGATAATTTGGGTTAAAATTAAAAGCTACTTTCCTAATTCATGGGTATACCGACTATAGAGTCAGGAGAAAAATTTAGTTCTTCAGACTTTCCAAAGTAGAATCTGCCCTAGAGCAGTTTTTAGACTCTCCTAAGGAGAGCTGAATCAAGAGCCATCAGTGAAAAAGCAAAACCAATCACTGGGATGGTGATAAGAACTTCATATGAAGTCCCTGGTGGCTCAGAGGTTAAAGCATCTGCCCCCAATGCGGGAGACCCGGGTTCGATCCCTGGGTCGGGAAGATCCCCTGGAGAAGGAAATGGCAACCCACTCCAGTATTCTTGCTTGGAGAATCTCATGGACTGAGGAGCCTGGTGGGCTGCAGTCCATGGGGTCACAAAGAGTCAGACACGACTGAGTGACTTTACTTACTTACTTACTTACTATGAAGGAAGAGTAAGTACTGAAGGAGTATGGCAACATGCTGACGTGTTGGTGAATGCTTCTCTCAAAGTTAATTATGTTCTAGAATTCAATGAGGGACATTTCAAAAAGAAGCCACCAATTCACAGTAATGAGTGGTATCAATTTCTGAGGAAAATGAAAACAAAAGTTTCCCATCTGTAACTGTATTGGACCCACGCCAATGGCAGGTAATATCCAGGCTGACTTAAAGGTCTCTTTATTTTCTGACCCAGATGAATGGAAATGTGCCAGAGCTGTTGTGTGTTAAGCAGATGGGACACCAAAGGGGCTAAGCTGTTGGCCAAAGACAAATGGGAGAAAATTCAAAATGTAAGCCAAAGAAGTTTTCCATAGCTCCTTGGCAATACAGCTTCTAAATAAACTATCTTAATTTAATTCACATGTGATGAGTGGAAAATTAAAAACAGGATAGTGAAAAAAATTAAATGAAATCATTAAATAGACAAAATTATAAAGCAGTTTCACTACTACATATGTTGATATCAGAAACTATATTTACCATATCTTTAAGAAGTCATATTGTCTCAAGCATACAAAACATAAGATACTGATTTTTGAGAAACAAATGTTTTCCCCAAGAAGAAAAGTATGACCTCTTAAAGAATCAATAAGACAGAATAAAATCCAATCATTTTAAAGTAGCACGTTATCTGGGCTTCCTTGGTGGCTCAGTTGGTAAAGAATCTGTCTGTAATGCAGGAGACATGGGTTTGATCCCTGAGTCGGGAAGATCCCCTGGAAAAGGGAATAGCAACCCACTCCAGTATTCTTGCCTGGGAAATCACACGGACAGAGGAGCCGGGTGGGCTACAGTCCATGGGGTCACAAGAGTTGGCCATGGCTTATTGACTAAACCACTACCACTAGAACACCACAAGGCTATACAAAAAAGAAGAAACTATGAAGACAAAGGAGAGATGAACTTCCAAAAAAAAAAAAAAGTACTACAGAATCTTTAGGCAACTTCTTGTTTGTAGGAGCTGTTGTCTATCACAGAATCTCCATTTTTGTGCCCAATCTATTGAAAGCTATAAGAAACAAAATGAAACTGTTGAATTAGTCACAACAATGAAACAAATAAGTTAATTCAGTAAAATTCAAATTTCTTTGAGACTATAATCAAATCTCTGAGGATACTAACGTTTAATTTTTCCAAAATTTTTGTTAGAGGTGGATATTTTGTCTTTTTTCTTTGCTCTCCTAGAGGTGAATATGTTTTATTTTTTAACTGGCAGATAATTGCTTTACAATATTGTACTGGCTTCTACTGTTGCTGTTCGGTCGCTAACTCGTATCCGACTCTTTGCAATCCCATGAACTGAGCACACCAGGCTTCTCTGTCCATCACTATCTCCTTGAGCTTGCTCAAACTCTTGTCCACTGAGTCAGTGATGACATCCAACCGTCTCATCCTCTGTCACCACCTTCTCCTCTTGCCCTCAATTTTTCCCAACATTAGGGTCTTTTCCAATGAGTCAGCTCTTCATATCAGGTGACCAAAGTATTGGAGCTTCAGCTTCAGCATCATAAAACAATGCAGATCATCCATAATTATATATATCACCTCCCTGTTCAGTCTCCTTCACCCACTCCCATTACACCCCTTTAGGTCATCACAGAGCACTAAGCTGAGCTTCCTATGCTATCCAGCAGCTTCCCACTTGCTATCAGTTTTACACATGATAGTATCTATGTCAATGTTACTTTCTTAATTTGTCCTTCCCTCTTGTTTCCCTGTTGTGTCCACAAGTCCATTCTCTAAGTCTACATCTTGTTTCCCTGCAAATAGGTTCATCAGTAGAAGTGAATATATTTTAAAATTTCCTTCCTTTCTTCTCTCCCTCCCTCCCTCCCTTTCCCTTCTATTCAGTCAAAGAGGATTTATGGACCTACTGATAGATGAGTGAGTCAGTTCAGTCATTCAGTCGTGCCCGATTCCTTGCAACCCCATGGACTACAGCACACCAGGCTTCCCTGTCCATCACCAACTCCCCGAGCTTGCTCAAATTCATGTCCATCACATCAGTGATGCCATCTAACCATCTCATCTTCTGTCATCCCCTTCTCCTACTGCCTTCAATCTTTCCCAGGATCAAGGTCTTTTCTAATGAGTAGTTCTTTGCATCACGTGGCCAAAGCATTGGAGCTTCAGCTTTAGCATCAGTCCTTCCAATGAATATTTAGGGTTGATTTCCTTTAGGACTGACTGGTTCAATCTCCTTGCAGTCCAAGGTACTCTCAAGAGTCTTCTCCAACACCACAGTTCAAAAGCATCAATTCTTCGGCACTCATATTTCTTTATGGTCCAACTCTCACATCCATACATGACTACTGGAAAAACCAAGCTTTGACTTACATGGACCTTTGTCAGCAAAGTAATGTCTATGTTTTTTAACATGCTTTTTAGACTGCTCATAGCTTTTCTTCCAAGGAGCAAGCGTCTATTTCATGGCTGCAGTCATCATCTGCAGTGATTTTGGAGCCCCTCAAAATAAAGTCTGTCACTGTTTCCATGGTTTCCCAATTTATTTGCCATGAAGTGATGGGACTAGATGCCATGATCTTAGTTTTTTGAATGTTGAGTTTTAAGCTAGCTTTTTCATTCTCCTTTTTCACTTTCATCAAGAGGCTCTTTAGTTCCTCTTTGCTTTCTGCCATAAGGGTGGTGTCATCTGTGTATCTGCGGCTATTGGTATTTCTCCTGGCAATCTTGATTCCAGCTTGTGCTGCATCCAGCCCAGCGTTTCACATGATGTACTCTGCACAGAAGTTAAATAAGCAGAGTGACAATATACAGCCTTGATGGACTTTCTCAATTTGGAAACAGTCTGTTGTTCCAGGTCTGATTCTAACAGTTACTTCTTGACCTGCATATAGATTTCTCAGGAGGCAGGTCAAGTGGTCTTGTATTCTCATCTCTTTATGAATTTCCCACAGTTTGCTGTGATCCACACAGTCAAAGGCTTTAGCATAGTCAGTAAAGCAGAAGTAAACATTTTTCTGGAATTCTCTTGCTTTTTCAATGATCCAACAGATTTTGGCAATTTCATCTCTGATTCCTCTGTCTTCTAAATCCAGCTTGAACATCTGAAAATTCTCAGCTCACGTACTGTTGAAACTTTGCTTGGAGAATTTTGAACATTATATTGCTAGCGTGTGAGATGAGTGCAATTGTGCAGTAGTTTGAACATCCTTTGGCACTGCCTTTCTTTGGGACTGGAATGAAAACTGAACTTTTCCAGTGCTGTGGCCACTGCTGAGTTTTCCAAATTTGCTAGCATTATTGGGTGCAACACTTTCACAGCATCATCTTTTAGGATTTGAAACAGCTCAACTGGAATTGCATCACCTCCACTAGCTTTGTTGTAGTGATGCTTCCTAACGCCCACTTGACTTCGCATTCCAGGATGTCTGGCTCTAGGTAAGTGATCACACCACTGTGGTTATCTGGGTCATGAAGATCCTTTTTTATAGTTGTTCTGTGCATTCTTGCCACCTCTTCTTAATATCTTCTGCTTCTGTTAGGTCCATACCATTTCTGTTTTTTATTGTGCCCATCTTTGCATAAAATGTTCCCTTGGTATCTCTAATTTTCTTGAAGAGATCTCTAGTTTTCTGCATTTTATTGTTTTCCTCTATTTCTTCAAACTGATCACTTAGGAAGGCTTCCTTATCTCTTCTTGCTATTTTTTGGAACTCTGCATTCAGATGGATATATCGTTCCTTTTCTCCTTTGCCTTTTGCTTCTCTTCTTTCCTCAGCTACTTCTTTGTAAGGCCTCCTCAGACAATCATTTTGCCTTTTTGCATTTCTTTTTCTTGGGGACAGTTTGATCACTAACTCCTGAACAGTGCCACGAACTTCCATCCATAGCTGTTCAGGCACTCTGTCTATTTGATCTAATCCCTGGAATCTATTTGTCACTTCCACTCTGTAATCGTAAGGGATCTGATTTAGGTCACACCTGAATGGTCTAGTGGTTTTCCCTACTTTCTTCAATTTAAGTCTGAATTTTGTAATAAGGGTTCATGATTTGAGCCACAGTCAGCCACAATCGGGAAACTGATAGACTAAGCACTTCTCAGTGCAAGAAATACAGCAGTGAACAAAACAGACAAACATCATTGTCTTTGTGAAGCTATTAGTCTAGTCATATACATTGATTCATTTGTTTCTCATTTCAGTATCTCTTTATTGTGTGCCTTCAAGGAACACAGGTTTGAAGAAACACACTAGGAATTAGGGAAACAAAATCAAATAGCAGCATCAGGGTTAAGACTACACAAGGAAAATTAAAACTTCAAATATACTATTTAAATGAGAATACAGTGTGTGGAAGAGACTTACTTCAGATTCAGATCAGGGCCCACCTCTGGAGGCATTCCCTACTTCTCCAGGCTAAATTTATCACTTTGTATATGCCTCTATGAGTTGAGTATGTTACACATCTTGTATAAAACTTGTCATATCACATTATATTTTATGCCAAGCATTCTTTTCCCCCACATTAGATCTCCTTGAAGACAGAGTCCAATTTTGTACATCTCTGTGTCCCCAGCACCCAGACCTGTGCCTTGCAAATGAGTTCAAATAAATTTACTGAATTTATGGCACGTAATTACAGAAAGATAATACCTAAAATGTTATATCCTCATTACAAAAACAGTCAAACTTACTTTGATCTTCAATAAAACTAAGAACCATCAGATACACAGCCAAGAAATCGGTAAGTTATTAAAATTTCATAAATAGGGTATAATTTGAGCTGAATGGTTAACTACCAGAAGACTACTTCCACATGTTGATTACATTGTTACCCTGAAACTTTCTGACATTCATATGGTCTCCACTAACAGTGGGTTTGTCAGTTAAAGCCATAAAACAAAATGACAATGGTCTGGTACAGAGCCTGAAAAATGGGCAAAACAAAAATCTTGATAAGTTTATAATTATTCAAATCATTAGCACCATTATTCCCCTCCACTCTGCCTGTATCGATCAATGCACCACCCTTACTGATGCTCCCCTAATTCCACCTCTCCAGGCTCTTCGCTTCTCCACCAACACCTCGTTCACATTTTTCATGCAACTTCACTTTCTTGTCTCTGTCACTATTCTTTTATTTTTTTTTTAATTTATTTTTGGCTGTGCTGGGTCTTTGTTGCTTTTGTGCAGACTTTTCCCTAGTTGCAGCAAGCGGGGTCTACACTTCACTGTGGTGCACGGTTCTGCCACGCTTCTGAAACTAAATTCTGTGAGACCAGCAGTAACTCCCTGGCTGTCACATCCAATACTTAACACATCTATCTTTTCCTTGAAGTTTTTCCTTCTCTGCCCTTAAGTTTTCCTATCTCTTCTGCTGAACCACATTTGACCTCTGCCTTTGAAGAGTCAGGGTTTGACAATTCTCCATTTGAAGCAACACAGATGGACTGCTTAGAGGGCATTATGCTAAGTGAAATGAGTCAGACGAAGACCGAAGCAGCGACAGCACTCACATGTGGCATCTAAAAAACACAACAAATTAATGAATATAACAAAAAAGGAGCAGACTCTCAGCTATAGGAACAGACTAGTGGTTACCATGGTTGGGCGGGGGGGAGTGGACAATACAGGGGTGGGGAGTGGGAGGTATAAACTATGGGTGAAAGATATGCTCAAAGACATACTGTACACCACAGGGAACATAGCCAATGTTTTATAATAACTATAAATGGAAAGTAACCTTTAACATTATATACAACATAAAAAAGTTTTTAAGAATAGCATTTGTCAGGGTTCTGAGGGAACTATACAAAACCCTATTGCTTAAATCCCGAGAAAACCATAACTGAAAAAAAGACACATGTACCCCAATGCTCGTAGCAGCACTATTTACAATAGCCAGGATATGGAAGCAAACTGGATGTTTATTAACAGTTAAATGGATTAAAAAAATGTGGGACATATATGCAATGGAATATTACTCAGCAAAAAAAAAGAATGAATTTGAGTCAGTTACAGTTATACAGAGTGAAGTCAGTCAGAAAGAGAAAAACAAATATAGTATACTAACACATATATATGGAATCTAGAAAAATGGTATTGATGAACCTATCTGCAGGGAAGGAATGGAGACGCAGACATAGAGAATGGACTCATGGCCACAGTCAGGGAAGGAGAGAGTGAGACAAACGGAGAAAGTAACATCAACATATACAGACTACCATGTGTAGGACAAATTCGGACCTAAGCTTACTATCCACATATCCACCTATTGCCTGGGTTCCAATCCTAGATATCCAACTACCAACCAGACATGTGGTTTTCCTGTCAGCATCTGGAACTTAGCATGTCAAAATTAGAATGTACTATCTTGGAGAAGACTCTTGAGAATCATTTTTATGTCAGGGTGGAGAGAGCTGAGAGCTGTATCAGATGATACATTCTGAGACTCTCATTCCAAGCATGCCTCACATCTGTTCCCTGGTTTCCACCAAACTGTCACCAGTGCCCAGGACTGGACCATTATAACCTATTGTCTGTCCACACCCTAGAACTAACCTTGGGACCAAGCTCTCTGTCTTTAGTTCAGCTCTCTCTACCCTGACATAAAAATGATGCTGTTTTTCAAGAAGGTGGGTAAATCTGTTCTGAGGAAAACCTAAAAGATCAGAAGCTTACAGAAAAAAGTTCCAGATAGCACCCAAGAGCCTTCTTCAAGTGATCACAATCTAAACTCCACTTTCTAGGCTCTGGTCCAGTTATTTTGGCTGCTTTACATTAGATACACTGGAGGGTGAGAAAGGATTGTTTGGCAGACAGGGTCAGAAGGAAGGACTAGCTAGCAACTCCTTAAAAATTAAAAAGAACCCAATTTTTCTAATACCCGATGTCAAAATAGTGTTTAAAAACTAAACAGAGGAATTAAGTGCTATAAAGAAATAAAATATAGCTGTGTGACAGAACTGGCATGGAGGCCGGGGACCAGGGGCGGTTACGAGTCACACACAATGGCTAGGAAAGGCATCTAGGAGACTACGCCTTTCTGGACTTGATATCTGAGTGATAAGAGCTATATCTTACCATGAAGAAGAACCACAGGTGAGAGGCCCCCATGTGAGCAAGAGCCTGATGTGGGGAATGGAGAGAAGGATGTTGTGGCTGCAGCAGAGTGTGCTGTGAGATAAAGTCAGTGAAGTAGGCAAGGGCCAGCCTGCACGGTCTTCTAGTCTGGATTCCATTCTGAACTGCTAAACCACTGGATGATTTTAAGAAGGAAAAGGGCATCATCTGATTTATCTTAAAAATTCCAAGTGAAGAACTGATCCATTCATTCACTCATTCATTCCTTCATTCAACGAATATTTAGTGTCATCTGTTTACCAGACACTGTTCCGGGCAACACGGATATAGCAGTGAACAAGAGAAATAAAGCCTTCGCCTTCATAGGGCTTTTATTCTAGAGTATTCTTGAGGGCAAAAAGGGAGCAAAGAATCCAGTTAAGAGACCACTGCGTGTCCACATGAGGGATTATGATGACTTGGACAAGACAGGGAGAAGAAATGGACAAATACAAATTATATTTCAGAGGTACAACAGATAAGACTAGAAAGGTAAAGGAAAGGGAAACTGAGAATGACTCTCACATCTTGCAGTGATGGTTGTAATGTCAAAATTACTAAATGTAATTACTAGAATAGAGGAAAATAGAAGAGGCACATATCTAGGGAGGAAAATCAAGAGGTCTAGCTTGGTGACAAAGAGTGAGGTGCCTATCAGACATCTGAAGAGGAGCTATCCAGAAGGCTGTTGAGTTTAGGAGCCTAAAGTTTGGTGGAGAAGGTAGAACTCAAGCTACAGAATGTAGCATAGAGGTGGTATTCAAGATATAAATTTAGGGAAAGAGTTCAAACAAGGAGAACATCTAGGATCAAACTTTGAGGGGTTGAGCAAAAAAAGCAAAAAAGCAAAGACTATTGAGAAGAAGTGATTAGGGAAGAGATAGTGAAGAAATGTACAGTGTCTCTGTGGCAGTGGATATATGCTGCTAGGATCTCCCAGGGACAAACCACTTATCATTCAGTTGTAAGGAGTGCAGTTATCTGACAACCTCCAGCTGTTAACAGGCTCAGAATCCACTCAGCCTTTAAGCCAAAGCCACATTCCTCCCAGGTCACCCCAGCTAATCACTGAGCACACTACAGGTAGCATGGCCGGGCCAACTCTGCCTAATTCAGGTCTCTTCTAATGAGAATCTTTGCTGCAGAGTTCCTGGTAGGGTTGCTATGGACTCTCTTCGATCTGTACCACAGTCTGAAGTTTTCCCTGCCTAATTCTGTCTCTTCCCCTCTTCCTTCCTTTCTTTCTGAAGCCCTATCCAATCTTGCTCCCTTCCTCTTGACTCTTCCACTGGCAAGCCCCTCCGACCACCAAGCCTCTGGCACACCTCTCTCCATCTCAGCACCTGCATCCCAGACGACCACATTAAACAAGACAAAAACCAAGAAGGAAGAATGTCCCGAGAAGGAAATGGTCCACTGTAATGAGGTTTGCTGAGAAATCAAATGAGGAAAGGAGCGAAAACTACCTGTGAATCGGGCAAAATGACAGTCATTGAGCATCGTGAATCAGAGGGCATTTTCAGGGGAGCAGCGGGAATCAAAACTGAACTGGAACAGACTGCAGGGTAAATGACAGCTCCTCAAGGACAGAGCAAAGACGACAGATAACTGGACTCTTTCTCCCTGAAGTTTTGTTTATATAATTCCCAGCTATATAACAAGTGCTCTGCAAGAATAGAACTAGGATTTTAAAAAGTGTAACAGGGGAATCTAATTTAGATGGGGGAAGGTGTATCTGAGGAAGTAGAGTTTACCACAATACTAGAAAGAAGAACATTCCCGGAAGAGGGAAGAGCAGGTGCTAAAGCCAAGGAGTGGGAGAGAGTTTGAGTTACTAGACGACCAGAAAACCAGTTGCTGTGGATGATATAAAGACAGCCAGGACCAGGTTATGCAGGGTCATGTAGGAAGTGATAAATATTTCAGATCTTAGCCTAAAGCCTAGACATTTTAAGCTAGACTTTATTTGTGATTTTAAAAACATATCACTATGTTTGCAACAGGGAAAAAAACAGAAGTGAACTACCTGTTGAGAACTGATGGTGATTTGGTTTTTTTATTTTTGACTTTTATTTTCTGTTTTCAAATTAATTTTATTAGGTACAGTTGCGTTACAAAGTTGTATTAGTTTCTGCTGTACAGTAAAGTCAATTCGCTATACCTGACAGAGTTAACAGTGATTTGAACTTGGGCAGCTGAGTGCATTCATTCATTCAAATAATATTTGATACATGAGAGAGGCAAATGGATACAATATGGATTTTCAGAGGTAGAATCTACAAAACTGGTGAAAATGGGGTTCAGAGAAGGGGAGTTATCAAAGATAATTCCTAGGATTCTGGCTCAACCGAGTAGAACTGGCTATGATGCTCAGCAGAGGTACACCAACTTCTAGGGGTCCCCCAGATCAGAGGTATCTAGCAGCCCCACTTCTCAGGGGCCTCCAGATCAGATGCATTCACTAGCCCCACTTATCAGGGGTCCCCCAGATCAGAGGTATCCAGTAGCCCCTTTTTGGTGATACACCAAGCCTTTCTCATCCCACCCAAATAATCATAACAGCAAAGACACAACTGTGTGACACATTCCCATTACACGACACAGGCGTACACAGCATGTGTCTCCTTCAGTGTTCAACTACCTCATTTTATGCCTGAGGGAATGGATTGTCTACTAGAGCTGGAATCCAGTCATACGTATTAATGATGCTCTCTTGACCTTTACATGTAATTTTACACATACTTCAGGAACAGGCCATAATCCCTCAGTCCAGCAATTTATTTATGAGTCGTTTTTGAAGCTGTTGTCACTGGCTTCTCCATTTAGCTTTTCCTGGGAATTAGAAATCCATGCTTAACATGAGCTGGTCCTTTCTCTTTTTTATATAAAATAACCACTAAACTCAGAAAACTAGATCTTAATACTCCTGAGCCATTTTTCTTTTTAATTGAAGAAGTCATTCCTTTTTGCTCTGAATATCCTTTACAAAGACACAGGACACATTTGTGACATTGTGTCAAGCCTCTATTATCCCTGTAAAAAATCAAAAAAAGTACAGAAAAGAATCATCTTAGTAAATTAAATATACCTAAATTACCAAAAGGAAGGAAGAAGGGATGGAACCAATTTACTATGTGATAACCAAAAATGTTTCATGCATATAAAAATATATGAAATATTATAACTGTTGCATGCTGAGTCAAAAGTAACTATTACCCCAGTATACTCTTCTGAAGTAAACCCATAGGGTAGTTTAATTATTCAGCAGGAAATGATTCAATGTACTTATACCAAGTGGACACGTGGGCTTAAAACAGGCCCACTAGAAGTTACCAAATTTATTACCACCTCTAGGAAAGAAGAGACTACTCCAGGGAGTTCCTTGGTGGCCTGGTGGTTAGGATTCCCGGCTGTCATGCCAGCAGCCTGAGCTCAATCCCTGTCTTGGCGAATTGAGATTCTGCTAGCTACATGGTGTGGCCAAGGAAGAAAGAAAGAAAAAAAAAAAGAACAGACTATTACACTAACTCTTACATATTTTGGTATTGTCCTAAAAGACCATTTTGGATCCAGGGGCTTTTTCAAGAGAACGATCATATCATATTATCAGAGAAAAGACTGTA
This sequence comes from Aepyceros melampus, assembly GCA_006408695.1. Classification (NCBI taxonomy): domain Eukaryota; kingdom Metazoa; phylum Chordata; class Mammalia; order Artiodactyla; family Bovidae; genus Aepyceros; species Aepyceros melampus. The sequence goes on from SJXQ01005261.1 coordinate 155,127, forward strand.
TGACAAAATTGATCCAACAGGCAGCACTATTTAGAAATTTTGGTTTTAAAGTGATTGTTTAAATGTTGCTTTTGCCTAGGATTACGTTCAAAATCAAGCGTTCAAATCCACAAACATTTATCAAGCAATATGTATCTGCTAGGCACTGTGAGGAGGGCTAAGAAGAAAAAGATAAGTAATACAAGACCCCAGTCCTAACAAAAACAATACAAATTTGCTGAGTTCAGGAACTGACTATCTCTGGCAAAGTACACTAATGAACTCACAATTTGAGGATGCTCAAATACACTACACCAGCTGTGAAATTATAGCAAGGGAATAATTTAGCTGGGAGGAGACTTCACAGAAGAGGGGGCATTTGAGAAACATTTGAAAGAAGACTGAGCTCAATAAAACTCCAATACAAAAAATAAATAAATAAAAGATTTTAAATGGAAGGAACAACTTGTGCTTAGAAACAAAGGCCATGCTCCCAACTGTCCTAAAGGACAATTCTTCAGACCTCACTTTGTGAAAGTCACTCAGTCATGTCTGACTAATTCTCCAAGCCAGAATACTGGAGTGGGTAGCCTTTCCCTTCTCGAGGGGATCTTCCCAACCCAGGGATCAAACCCAGGTCTCCCGCATTGCGGGCAGACTCTTTACCAGCTGAGCCACAAGGGAAGCCCAAGAATACCAGAGTGGGTAGCCTATCCCTTCTCTGGGGAATCTTCCTCATCCAGGAATCAAACCGGGTCTTCTGCCTTGCAGGCGGATTCTTTACCAACTGAGTTGATCTCAAAGCAACTTTTGATCCTGATGACTGTTCTTGTATCTTGACACATTCTCCTACGCACTGTTTCCCACATACCTTGGTTAATCTCACTCAGTAGTCTTTGAAGACTTCTCTCTGTCTCTTGCTAAGTCACTGCAGTGGTGTCCGACTCTGTGAGACCCCATAGATGGCAGTCCATCAGGATCCCCCATCCCTGGGATTCTCCAGGCAAGAACACTGGAGTGAGTTGCCATTTCCTTCTCCAATGCATGAAAGTGAAAAGTGAAAGTGAAGTCGCTCAGTCGTGTCCGACTCTTAGCGACCCCATGGACTGCGGCCCACCAGGCTCCTCTGTCCATAGGATTTTCCAGGCAAGAGGACTGGAGTAGGGTGCCATTGCCTTCTCCAGTCTCTTAAACAGTGTCATTTCCTCAGAGTTTAGTCCTAGGCCCTTTTTCTTCACAAATGAAAAGCTACCTGTCTGGCTGCCTCATCTCTCCCAGGCTTTCAATTACTGTATACCCATCAAAGCTGCATCTCCAGAACAGCTCAGTCCTGAGTCTGAGAGCCAAATGACTGCTGTCTTCTGGATGCTTCTTTAAAGTTTCACAAGTACCTCAGCCTCCAAACTTTCAAAATGAAACTATGTTTCTCCCAAACCCCCTGCTCTTCCTGTTATGCCCTTTTACTTCAGTGAACTGGCTGGTTTGTTATCCAAGCCAAAAACTTGGACATTATCCTTGACTCCTCTCTCTCCATCACACTCACCATTTATTCAGTCGCTATGCCCTGTGACTTTTGCCTTTTACTTGAATTCATTTACTTCTCTTCATCCCAGAGATATGTCCCGATTTATGGTCCCATTATCTCTTACATGAATTACTGCAAATCCTTCTAACTAGACCCCCTTGCCTCTGGTCTTCCTTGATTACCTTGTGTGATACAGTTCCTGATTACATTCTGGACTTAATTCTTGCCACAAGCCCCTACACAGTCTAAATTTCCAGCCACAGTCAAACATTTATTTTCCCTTTACATCTTACTATATACATCTCCCATGCATAAAATGCTATTTCTGTTCTATTTTCTCCCTAATTTCCACTCACCCTTTAGATCTAAACTTATCATTTCTTCAAGAGAGCCACTGATCTCTCAACTGCTTCTCTCTTTTTTCTTTCTTTTTTGAATAGGTTTTATGTTTCTTTTTTTCACTGAGGTATAACTGACAAATAAAACTAATATAAAGTGTACAATGTGATGCTTTGATGCAAATATACACTGTAAAAAGATTCCTACCATAGAGTTAATTAATTATCATCCTACACATTAAGTGTGTGTGTGTTTGTACCAGAGAGAGGACACAAGTTCTATACAATATTATCAACTATAGTCACCATGTTATACATTAGATCCTCAGACTGTATTCATCTTGGAACTGTAAGTTTATGCCCTTTTACTAACCTCTCCCTATTTTTCCTACCCCCTATCCCTTGGCAACCACGACTTTACTCTCTGTTTTTCTTTTTCTTTTTTTTAGAGTCCACATATAAGTGATGCCATGCAGTATTTGTCTTTTTCTGACTGGCTCATTTCACTTAGCAATGTCTTCCCAGGTTCATCTATGTTGTCACAAATACCAAGATTTTCTACCTTTTTAAGGCTGAATAATGGTCTACTGTGTTTGTGTGTATATATGAATGTGATATATATATATATATGAGATATACATGTGATAAATATATATATAAATATGAGATATATATATTTTTTTATCTCACATTTTCTTCATACATTCATCTGTTGACACACTTAGGTAGTTTCCAGACCTTGGCTCTCGTGAATAATGCTGCAATGAACATGGGAGTACAGATATCCTTCACATTAAGGATTTCACTGCCTTTGGATCTATAACCAGAAGTGGTCGGATACTACAGTGGTCCTGTTTTTTTTTTAATTTCTTGAGGAACCTCCACACGGTTTTTGATAGAGGCTACAACAATTTACATTCCCACCAACAGAGCACAAGGGTTCCCTTTGCTCCACGTCCTTGCCAGCATTTGTCATCTCTTGTCTAACAGACATCGTAACAGGTGTGAGGTGAAGTGTACTGTGGTTTTTATTTGCATTTCCCTGGTGATTCGTGAGGTTGCACAACTTTTACTGTACGTGTCCAACTGCTTCCTTCTATGTGTTCCTATCATAGGTGTTCCTATCCCACCATAATTTAATTTGATGTTTGCTTGTCAGTATCTTCCCAGACTGTAAGCTCACAAGAGTCCTTGGCACAGTGCCTGTGCATACCATAAGAGCTCAAGAACTATTTGTGCTATGGCTAAACAAATGATGAGGAAATCCTTAACACATTTCATCAAAACACGTAAGATTAAAGAATGGGTACAGGATGACGGAGGACTTCCTGTGGTTCTCCTCCTAATAAGGTCAACAGAACAAATAATATATGAGATACTATTGTAAAAGGACAGCGAAGACACTGAAAAAGATTACTCGAAAGATGGAAATTCAATTCAACAAATACTTGGAGGCACAACAGAAATGAGCTGCTTTTGCCTTTTATTCACTGATTTTGCAGAAATATCATTCAGGAGGATTTTCCAAGAAAGCAACCGCTGACCAAAAAGCAAGCTTATGTCTGAAGCTTCCCTCCTCCTCAAAGAAACATGTTCTAAGACCAATCATTGCACAGAAGTTAGACACTGCTGCATAATAAACTACCCAAATCCAGGGGCTTAAAACCGTATTTCTTGCTCTTAAATCCACAAGTGAGAAGGCAATTCCACCTTGGCTGTGCTCACTCATGATTTTGATAAGTCTGATAAATTAGCTTAGACCGGCTTATAGAATGGCCTCCCTCACACATTGCGTAGTTGGCTGGCTCCTGGAGGGAGTGCAGGTTGATGGGGACACATTCTGTGGGCTAGGCCAAGTTAATTCTCCTAACACCTAGACAGGGTTCCATGGGCAGAAATGCACAAGGTCTCTTGAGGCTAAGCTTCATAACTGATATACCATCACCTCTGCTACATGCATTAGCCAAAGCAAACTACAAGACCAGTCCAGATTCAAGAAGTGTAAAAAAAAAAAACAAAACAAAACTTTACCTGTACAAGTTACACTGCAAGGGGACAGACAGAGAGAGAAAAATCAAGGTCATCAATCAATCAATCAATTTGCAATCAATCTCCCATACACTATTTGGCCCTATATCTACCTATGCTTGGTACAGTTAAGTATAGTATATTCATAATGATGATTTTGATTCAGCAAGGAGTTAAATAACCCTTAGTATATTACAAGGCAGAGAAGTTTATTGTAAAAGGGTTTTCCTGATCAGAATGAAGGTTAAAAGATTTACACTAGGTAACTCACTCACTGTGGTGTCATTCCCCATTGCTTCCAGAGAATAGTGTTCTTACTTCAACATAGTTTGTTCACTGTGAGTGTGAGCCACAGACTTGAGAAAGTAATAGAACAGTCCACTGTATCACCAGTGAAAGGATTCAGTTAAAGTAAACCAGGGATAAAGCCCAAGCCAGATCCTTTTAACAGAGAGAAAACTATATACCTACATAATTCAAGAAGAGGAATTCCTAAACACCTGCAGAGATAAAATTCTCTAAACATACTGATGAAATCATTCACTAGACTCTAGTACCATAAGGAGTCAGGCAATCAGGTGGGTAGGGATTAATGAGGAGTTCCTATGACAAATTCACGTAAACTTTGAAAGCTATCGGAAAGAAAATTAGATTAAAATGAAAAAATACTTTCATATGTGCAAACTGATGTCAGTAAGGTATTTTTCAGCAACCGCAAAAACTATGCTGGCCATGAATAGGTAAATAGAAACCAGACCAAATTACAGATAAGCTTGAAAGCACGCAGATCTTCAAATCCAAAGATATTACTGGGTGCACTTGATCCTTAGAACATGTGGCCTAGTTTCGCTGGATGACCCTCCAGTCTCTGAAAAGTGCTATAGGATCCTCCTGACAACGACCTCTCCTCACTCCAGCACGGGAACTCTTAGCATTTCCGATGTGGATTTCAGAGACAAAGATAGAACACTGAGAGCTGCCAAGGCTGAAAAGGATATCACTTTCAAAGGTTAAAAAAATCCGCCCCCCTTTCTGATGACTACCCAATTACACAAGCCAGGCATGATAACCGGGAACAGTGAAAGAAGTCTTCCACAGACATGGACAAAACTGCTTGCTCAAGCTCAGTGAAAAAAATGCATGAGATACAATGATAAAATGCATCTTTGGGGGGGCTACACATGGTGTAGCTAACTTAGTATGAAAAAAAATTTTTTTAATATAAAACCAAAAATTTAGAACCTAGTTATAATATTAACATTTCTTATGAGGGCATATTTTATAATATTTAAATAGCATAGATTTTCATACGTTAAATTTTACATAAGAGAATCAAGTTATACAAGAGATTTATTCTTAAAAATCTGTAGGCAGAACAAAATTTTGTAAAGTGAAACCCATTCTTCCTCTGAGAGCTATTATAAAATCCAACATGTGTATCTATATATAAACATGCTCCTGAGACCATGGATTTAGGTTATATTTTTGTATACCACAATAAAAGTTGTAGTGTGATGCCCATTTTTATGATGTCCTCATTTTCCACCTGCCCAAATGATCTACTAGGTTCCAAGCATCTCCTGTCAATATTCAACAGTGGCAGTGTTTTAGTCCTCTTATTTATTTAAAAATGAAAAAAAGATGTTTTGATTTTCTACTCAGAGGAGAAACCTAAGGTATGAATTCAAGAAGGGAGTACTTGGTTGGCCTGTGGGTTCTTCTAGTGTCTCAGCCATTTGTTGAAGGTATCTGCCATTGCTTATTCCTAAAGAGACAGTGCTAAACAGCTACCAAAGGAAAAGTCCCAGTAAACTACTATTATTTACTCTTGCAGACCCAAGTTCTGTCATTGCTTCCTAAGAAGAGTCAAAGAAGTCTTACAGTGATATTCCTAAAACAGGTCTTTTTCTCAGAATTATTATGTAATCAGCTTCAGAACATCTTTTCACTGCATACATATGTTGAAGTTTTATACAATAAAAGTCTTTGGATGAGTCTGATGGTTCTCAGCTGAACTAAATCCCAGATGAATTATAAAGCAGATCTCTACATGACAAAATCCTCATCATACCTGCCAACTTCAAAAACTATTCCCTTTACCCTATCAAGCCACGATTTCAGCCAAGTAAAACTAGATTAATGTTGTGGGATAGGCACATATTTATGATTATTAATCCACGAGTTGTTCTGACAATCATGTGCCTAAAGTCACATACTTAGTAAGGACCTCAAGAGTTCGGAGAGAGTGAAGAAATGAGTATGATCTGTAAAGAATGTCAACTGTTTGTGTGCAAAAAAGGAATGTTGCTAAGACTAAAAAGAATGCAAAGTTTATCTTAAAGTATTTTAAATAGAAATTCTATTATAACTGCTATGTAAATACTTTTTTTTTTTTACTGTGAGAGAAAGGTATTCTAAGCAAAAATAAATACAATCAAGGTCATTTTACTTATCTTAATTTGTGGGTTGAAGGAAAGAAACACTTATCTCAAATTTGCAAAAATAAAAACAAAAAAAAGAGGTAGACACAGCAAAATTTTACTAAATAATAGCAGGTAATGATGTACTACTATGCTTAATGAAAACATATGGTGATAACCTATTGTTTACAACATAAAGGAAGTAAACCCTTAGTAACATATTTCTACAAATATTTAATAGTATAGAATCTAATCACACAATATCACTAATATGAAAGATCAGTGGTATTAAACTATTATTTATGAGAATGTCAAGGCAACATTTTAGTCAAGAAGTAATGAAAAGTAGATTAGTGGTTGTCACAGGTTGAGGGACAGGAAAACTGGGACAGTAACTACCAATGGTTATGGGGCTTCACTTTGGAGCAATGAAAAATATTCAAAAATTAGAAAAATGGTTGCCCAACTCTTCAAATATATACTAAAAACACATTTTTCATTAAAAAAAACCACAAATAATGCTAAACATTTTTATTACCTATGTGAATTCCTAAAAATAATCATTTATTCCAGGGTAATATACTGAGTATATCCAAATCTCCTATCTGTAAACTTCTTTGCCTATTATTTCCTAGGAAATTATCTCCCTGAAGGGGTACTCTGATGCTCTAAATATCCATCGGCTTCTAAACAACTCTTCAAATCATATAAATGACACTAAACATTGAAGATTTTGACATCCTGACAAATACCTTTTTTTTTAAGGGTTTAAATTCCAGTGGGCTACAAAATATAAGGACACCTGTTTTCCTGGGAATTAACAGTTGTAAATACAGACAACATAAGTAATTTCACACATCAAGCTGATGTGTAATAAAATAAATCTACTCAAGGTTCTTCTTTCAACAAGATAACAAACTCTAATGGTAAATGACTACAGCTCATCTTGTTAAGATCAAAAGGGAATGACTTTTGCAGCAAAATATGCCTAACAGCTCAGCTATTTCACCAGCTCAGTTACTAATGACACAAAAGCAGTCTTGCATGTAGCAGCAAAAAGAAGAAAGAAGGGATTCTCAAAAGATCTGATTTGTTGAGGCTGTAAACTGCTTTGCAACTTTTATTTAGACGTTAAGACTTTTATGTATCCAGATGAAAGTATCAGAACTGTGCTGAGAATACAATAAATTTTTCCTTAACTTGTAAGCTCTCTGCAGATATTTCAAATCCACCAAACTTGACCTATATTAACAGTTCCTTCTCATTGCTACCTTATAACATAATATCAGAGCTAATTTGCCATGACTGGTATATTAAGAAAGAGCAAGATCTGTAATATTATCGTCTCTGCTACCGTATCACACAAATGTCACATAGTGCAGCTCATTTTGAGGTGATGTTATTTCTAAAAGGCTAAAATAGCTTATTTTGTATTTAAGTGTTAACTACATGAATTACTGCAAGTGTTTATGCATAAAAAAATGAGCTGCACTTACATTGCCTTTGAAATAAAACAGATACAATTAGAAAGATATCAATATCATTAGAAAATAAATCTCTTCTGAAACTATTAATTCAGAAACACTCCAATGAAAAAAGGTAAAGGGTTATAAGTAAATAAATAAATATATATATAGCAGAAAAAAAACAGATAACTCTCTCATATCGTTGTCATACCATTGTAGCCTCACAATTTCACTAAAAGAGAGGAAAAGGAACTTTTTTCCTATCTTCAGTTAAGCTTCCTCCAAAACTATCTAACATGCCCCCATAATGGTTGATGAGGAAACTGAGCCTCAGAGCTATACTGAGCAGCTTGCAGGTTTCAAACCCGTCTTCTGATTTTTCTAGAATGTCATTATAAAAAACAAAGAAAATCTCCCACTTTTCCACACAAAATTCAATTATGCATTTGGTGTCATCTATTCATATGCAGCCTCCAGGACTATAAGTATATCTTGGGTACCAACAGAACAAGGGGTATCCAGAGGGCTTGCCCTAATCCATTTCCTTCAACTATCTCTTTCTTCCTTGACAATGTTCCTTTCAGTCTTAACTCTCTAAATCCAGGTCCTCTTTTCTATTTTCACACTAATCCGTTAAACAATTTTTAAAGATGTAAACAGCAAATGCACTTACAGCTTCAGATGCTATCTTTATGTTAAATCTACAGACAGAACTTTTCTAGCTTTTACTAAAAACATCAATATGTCATAATATAAACTATAGTAAAAAGAACTCTACCCACCAGAGGAGGATTAATCTCTGCCAATACAATGAGACTTGCTTTATAAAAATAACCTCATAATGATATGGCCTGTTGCCGAGACCCTCCTACAGTAGATCCTGTCCTTGTTGGGGACAAAACAAGCCTTAGCACCATGCCAACATAACAGCTGCCAACAGTGAATTCTTCCTGATTCTGGAGAACTGTCACTCCATTGTCCAACCAAGGTAGCTAGCCTTCCTTATCTTTTGTGACCATGTATTTTGACTATATAACTTACACAAACATTTTATACAACTTTAAATAGCTGTTTTGTTAGCCCTGTGTATGCCATCTCTATGATGTCACTTAGTGAAAAAGGCTTTATTTCTAAAAGAATTCAAAAATATGATCATCTTTATGACCAAAATAACCTTGGGCTTCCCTGGTGGCTCAGTGGAAGAATCCACCTGTCAGTGCAGGAGATGTGGGTTGATCTCTAGGTCAGGAGGATCCCCTGGAGAAAGAAATGGCAACCCACTCCAGTATTCTTGCCTGGGAAATCCCATGGACAGAGGACCCTGGCGGACTACAATCCATGGTGTTACAAAGAGTCAGACATGACTTAGTGACTAAACAACCACCACAACAAAATAATTTTCTCTCTCTGTTCTCTATTTTGGTTATTTCTGTTTTTCTAAAACTTCGGGAGAGCTTATGGAGGGTAAAAGAAGTACAAGATATTCCTGCTTTCATGGCACTTAAAGCAATATTAAAGAGATACTAAAACAGAGTTGAAAATAATTAGAAAACACTTGAGTGGATGGTACGACAGACTGTACTTCCTAATGGCCTTTCTGCAATACCCATGAGGTGAGACATGGTTAAGTCTGTAGCCGTCAATCATAGCCATCCTGCTTAGTAGATCTCCCCAAAGGTATGTATAATAGACTACTTGCCTCATGAGATTAAAGGAAGTAAGTATGAGGTTGATACAGTAACAGTGAACACAGCATGAGCCTGCCAATCAAGGATACGAATATACCACATAGCTGACTCAGCTAAAGCCACTGCCTGACTAGATAAATTGCTTTGACCTGTATTTTTTTTTCTTAAGACTGACTTCTGTAAGCCTTGGTCTTGTAATAAACTAAATGATGAATAGCTGGGCATGGGGAGGTGGGGGTAGGGGGGTGTCTTGGGAAGACTCAATGACACCAGCTGTCACAAACATATTGGACTAGTCTCTGTTTTTTTATGACAAACTATTAAAGCACCTCAGACAGGTTCATTTTTTTTAATTTGAGATATGCTGCAGTCTGGTTTGAATAAATACTATAGCAATCAAAAAATAACTAAGAAATACAACTGCACGTTCTGTCAAAGGGCATGTATTTTGAAGATTTGAAAGAAGAGAAGAGGTAAAAAAAGAAAGGTGTTAATCTAATATAGACAGACAACAGCATGTATTTAGCTTACCAGATACTCTCTCATATTTGACTATAAATCGAGAATCTAGGGAAGGAGATATAGCTGTAGCTTAAACACTGCAAATCTTTTTTTTTTTTTTTAACACTGCAAATCTTAACCAAAGGAGCTGAACCAGATGATCTAGCTGTCATTAAAACTGTATAACTTTAACCAAGAGAAAATACATAATAGCACAATAGGTCAGAGAGATGCCTTTGAATATAGCAGAAAGAAAATAATTGATCAAAAGGCAGTGCTGAATCCATAATGATTCTGAAGAATATCTAACTCTGATCTGGTCCTGCAAACCACTACAATGTTAGTATTTTACAACAATCATATCAAAAATAAATGCAAGGTCTGTACCTCACCATCTTGAATTATACAGACTCCTAATTCAAGCTACTTTGGCAACATTCAACTATGAATGGCTTTTCTGGGTTCTAAATTCTCCCCATAATGAGCTTTGCTTAAATTGACTAAAATAACTAAATTTAGTTCTGCTATCAAAAGGGAGGTATTAAAAAAATTGAAAAAGTTATCTTTGAAAAAATTATGAACATAAGCAATAAATACAGTGAAACAGAGGTACATCAGCCAAAGCAAAACAAAACACATAACTGAAAGAAGTGAAAGTTTATTTTAATGTAAGAAAAACGAAAGGAGCTTAGTGTTATTGGACGGTAATGAGAGTCAATCCATAATCTCCCAAGGCTTTCTAAAAGTCTTCTCTGCTGATACTGAATAGCATACTTCTAGCAATGAAGTAGCACCCAAGTAAGTCAGTATTTCTATACAACTTTACAAGAGTATGCTTTGAATTATAATATTTGTTGTGGAGAGACGAAAGAGGAGGAGGATATGTGAAGGAAGAAGAGCAAGGGAAGAAAGGGCAGGAGGGGTAGGAAAAGGAGGAGAGAGGAAGAGAGAAGGGGGAGGAATAAGTGATGTCACATCCAAGCTCAATATGTCTTGCTTGAAGACAGGGTGACAATACACATAATTCCATGTACCAGAGGAAGACAAATTATTAATATTCTAGCTAAAGATAGAGTGGTAGTAGGGATAGGGGAAAAAGGGCAACAAAATTAGGCCTATAGCTTACGAATGAGATGGTTGCAGAGTCACTTGCTTTTCTCAACAGAGGAATTTAAACTTATCTCTACAAATAACATAAGGAAGAACAGAGAAATAAACTTTCACCAAGAAGGGTATATTAAAGATTCAAAGGAAGATATTAAATATGCTGAGTTCAAAACAAAAAAATTTAAAGCCAGTAGATATTAACATGGCAACATGTACCTTTAAAAAGTAAACTGCAAGCTGTCAGAAAATTTAGATAGATTACATCATAGTAAATACTTCTAAATGTCTAATATCTTTTTGAAATTTAACATTCAAAAGGGCTATTTTTCCACTGAAGAATGACTGAAACTCTTAAAGAATGTTAACATTAATGAAACTTGAATAGCCAATGCATTTGACATTTTTAGAGTGAAACACAGTGGTCATGTGAGTTCTTGTAGGAGTTGTACTAAGAATATTATTATTATTAAGAAATAAATTATAATGACAATTTAATATATAATACATATTTCAAAATAAATTCCAAGAGGACTCCAAATGCTCACACAATGAAAATATAAATAATTCATTTTTATTACATAGTCAACTTTTGTGGGGTAGATTATCTGATGTATGGATTACTCAAGGGAAATATATTTATTTAATAAAATACTTAGAATTAGCATAAACCAAAATAAAATTCTTATTAGAAGATGCCTAACATTTGAAACTATATAACCACCAAAGGCACTGTTAACATATAACAGCGTTATAAGACATATAAACACGCCTGACAGTCTTACAGCTTTAAACCACTCCTCTTACCACTAAGACTATAGCATCTCTCAGTCTGTGTCAAAGTGCATCTCCAGAACAAAGCAATGATTTCATATTCCTCAGAAGGAGTAGATGAGGAAGAGAAGGAACAAAGGAAGAAGGATCTTTTAACTGCCCAACCTGTCTTGTTGCAAGAGAATTGAATGAGTTAATACATACAAAGTGTTTAGAAGAGTGCATTTGGCACAAGCAAGCATTCAGTAACATTGGCTATTACTCTCATACAAAAACAGTGTTTTACAGAAGTCCTAGTGTCCGTAAACTATCTAAGAAGAATAAATAGGCCTTATTTGGTAAACTCATCGCTGATCTTCAGGGTCAGTGCCTTGCCAATGCTCTTCAAGGCCCATCAGCATTAATTATAACAGCTACTTGGGTGGTCATTAACATGAGTGATTCCGTTAAGCTTTTTTTTTAATGACTTTATAAAATGTCAAGCATCAGTTCTGCTGTTTTGAAACAACAACTAACTTCTTATCATGCTAGCTAATCATACATTTCATTCCACAATTAAAAGTATTATGCACTATCAGATAGAGTCAGGAGAAGGCAACAGCAACCCACTCCAGTACTCTTGCCTGGAAGATCCCATGGACGGAGGAACCTGGTAAGCTGCAGTCCATGGGGTTGTTAGGAGTCAGACACAACTGAGCGACTTCACTTTCATTTTTCACTTTTATGCATTGCAGAAGGAAATGGCAACCCACTCCAGTGTTCTTGCCTGGAGAATCCCAGGGATGGGGGAGCCTGGTGGGCTGCCGTCTATGGGGTCACACAGAGTCGGACACGACTGAAGCAACTTAGCAGCAGGAGGAGATAGAGTCAATTTAAGTTAACTAATCTTTTGGAAGCTTATTCAGGTTGTATGTAAAAACGAAACCTCAATGATTTCATTTCTCATATATAACTCCATTTCAAGAAGAAAGTAAAAATATTAAATCCTGTGTAACATCCCAACAATACACACTTCCTAATATAACACTGATTTGGATATAAAGCAACTGGGTGTTGACTCCCATCCTCTATAACATGCTCACCCCACGGATCTACGAAAAAAGATTAACTCATACCATTAAGTTACTCTGTGAACCAGACGGGTTTTCCTGGTGGGTCAGTTTAGTTCAGTTCAGTCACTAAGTCGTGTCCAACTCTTTGTGATCCCATGAACCACAGCACGCCAGGCCTCCCTGTCCATCACCAACTCCCGGAGTCTACCTAAACCCATGTCCATCGAGTTGGTGATGCCATCCAACCATCTCATCCTCTGTCGAGAGGAGATAGAGTCAATTTAAGTTAACTAATCTTTTGGAAGCTTATTCAGGTTGTATGTAAAAACGAAACCTCAATGATTTCATTTCTCATATATAACTCCATTTCAAGAAGAAAGTAAAAATATTAAATCCTGTGTAACATCCCAACAATACACACTTCCTAATATAACACTGATTTGGATATAAAGCAACTGGGTGTTGACTCCCATCCTCTATAACATGCTCACCCCACGGATCTACGAAAAAAGATTAACTCATACCATTAAGTTACTCTGTGAACCAGACGGGTTTTCCTGGTGGGTCAGTTTAGTTCAGTTCAGTCACTAAGTCGTGTCCAACTCTTTGTGATCCCATGAACCACAGCACGCCAGGCCTCCCTGTCCATCACCAACTCCCGGAGTCTACCTAAACCCATGTCCATCGAGTTGGTGATGCCATCCAACCATCTCATCCTCTGTCGTCCCCTTCTCCTCCTGCCCCCAATCCCTCCCAGCATCAGGGTCTTTTCAAATGAGTCAACTCTTCTCATGAGGAGGCCAAAGTACTGGAGTTTCAGCTTTAGCATCATTCCTTCCAATGAACACCCAGGACTGATCTCCTTTAGGATGGACTGGTTGGATCTCCTTGCAGTCCAAGGGACTCTCAAGAGTCTTCTCCAGCATCACAGTTCAAAAGCATCAATTCTTCGGTGCTCAGCTTTCTTTATAGTCCAACTCTCACATCCATACATGACCACTGGAAAAACCATAGCCTTGACTAGATGGACCTTTGTTGGCAAAGTAATGTCTCTGCTTTTCAATATACTATCTAGGTTGATCATAACTTTCCTTCCAAGGAATAAGAGTCTTAATTTCATGGCTGCAATCACCATCTGCAGTGATTTTGGAGCCCAGAAAAATAAAGTCTGACACTGTTTCCACTGTTTCCCCATCTATTTGCCATGAAGTGAAGGGACCAGATGTCATCATCTTTGTTTTCTGAATGTTGAGCTTTAAGTCAACTTTTTCACTCTCCTCTTTCACTTTCATCAAGAGGCTCTTTAGTTCTTCCTCACTTTCTGCCATAATGGTGGTGTCATCTGCATATCTGACGTTATTGATATTTCCCTAGCAATCTTGATTCCAGCTTGTGCTTCATCCAGCCCAGTGTTTCTCATGATGTACCCTGCATAGATGTTAAATAATCAGGGTGACAATATATAGCCTTGACGTATATGGAACCAGTCTGTCATTCTATGTCCAGTTCTAACTGTTGCTGTCTGACCTGCGTACAGAGTTCTCAAGAGGCAGGTCAGGTGGTCTGGTACTCCCATCTCTTTCAGAATTTTCCACAGTTTATTGTGATCCACACAGTCAAAAGTGTTGGCATAGTCAATAAAGCAGAAATAGATGTTTTTCTGGAACTCTCTTGCTTTTTCCATGATCCAGCAGATGTTGGCAATTTTATTTCTGTTTCCTCTTCCTTTTCTAAAACCAGCTTGAACATCTGGAAGTTCACAGTTCACGTATTGCTGAAGCCTGGCTTGGAGAATTTTAAGTATTTCTTTACTAGCGTGTGAGATGAGTGCAATTGTGCGGTATTTTGAGCATTCTTTGGCATTGCCTTTCTTTGGGATTGGAATGAAAACTGACCTTTTCCAGTGCTGTGGTCACTGCTGAGTTTTCCAAATATGCTGGCATATTGAGTGCAGCACTTTCACAGTGTTATCTTTCAGGATTTGAAATAATAAGTCATGAATTTTTCCAATGCATTTATTGCCTGTAATTCAACCAGCTGCCATTAGGTGGTGCCTGCTAATGGAAGCTAAGAAGCAAAGAGGCAAAGCACACACTTCTATAAATAAAAGCATATTCCATCATGATCACCATAATAAAATGCTAACTAGGCACTATAAGATTAGTTATATAAAAATATAATTTTAAATAATACAAATAATTCTATAACATGTATTTAACCTTTGGTTATTTTTTTCCAGTAAGTTTTTATAAAAATCTGTAACTGATAACCTAGAAGACAACAACCTAGAGCTTCTTCTGTTTACTGCTTCTGCTTATTCTCCCTATCTGTGACCATTTGAAGATTTCTGGGCCTTGGAGTTTTGGTATTAAATCTTACTGGTGGCTGGAATATTTTCCTTTAACTAAATTTCCTAGAAGACTTCAACTCAAATAGTCAACCCTCAGCTCAAACATTATTTCCTTTGTGAACCTTTCCCTGATCATGGTAATATCATACTCCAATCTGCCACAGAGCCTGAGGCAGGTGGACCCAGGTATAGTACTTATTTAGCTCACCATAATGCAGTGGGCCAGGGCATAAACATGCATTTTAGGAAAATTATGGCCAATCTAGTCAGCATATTCAAAAGCAGAGACATTACTTTGCCAACAAAGTTCCATCTAGTCAAGGCCATGGTTTTTCCAGTGGTCATGTATGGATGTGAGAGTTGGACTATAAAGAAAGCTGAGCACCGAAGAATTGATGCTTTTGAACTGTGGTGTTGGAGAAGACTCTTGAGAGTCTCTTGGACTGCAAGGAGATCCAACCAGTCCATTCTGAAGGAGATCAGCCCTGGGATTTCTTTGGAAGGAATGATGCTAAAGCTGAAACTCCAGTAGTCTGTCCCCTTCATGTGAAGAGTTGACTCATTGGAAAAGACTCTGATGCTGGGAGGGATTGGGGGCAGGAGGAGAAGGGGAAAACAGAGGATGAGATGGTTGGATGGCATCAACGACTCAATGGGACATGGGTTTGGGTGAACTCCGGGAGTTGGTGTTGGACAGGGAGGCCTGGCCTGCTGCAGTTCATGGGGACGCAAACAGTTGGACACGACTGAGCAAATGAACTGAAGAACTGAATACAGTGGGCCAGGGCATAAACATGCATTTTATGAGTCAGCAATGCTGGACTATGACCAGTATTAAGTCAGCCTGTAAAGACAGCCAGCTTTTCACAGGCCAAGACCTGGTAGTCATGCTCACTATTTTCCACAATAACTCTGAAACAGGTACATGATCTAGTAGCTATCTTTGGCGGTGTTGGCTAAATAAAAACAATCTAAGCATATAAACAAAAGGAGTACTGCACTAAAACAATGGCAGAGTTAGCATTCTTGCAACACATGAAAAATGTGAAATAACTAAACATTAGTTATTGACTTAATGTTAACTAACATTAAATAGAATCAACTGAATTAACTGTCTGCTGTGGAAAGTGAAAGTGAAAGTCGCTCAGTCGTGTCCGACTCTTTGCGATCCCATGGACTATATACAGTCCATAAAATTCTCCAGGCCAGAATACTGGAGTGGGTAGCCTTCCCCTTCTCCAGAGGATCTTCCCAGCTCAGGGATCAAACCCAAGTCTCCCGCATTGCTGGTGGATTCTTTACCAGCTGAGCCACAAGGGAAGCCCATCTGCTGTGGAAAGCTGTTGCTAAATCATTATTTCCATAATTCCGTTGAGAGAGATATAAACATTTCAACAACATTAACCACAACAATGACAGCAAATAACTTACAGAGTGCTACTTTGAAAGGAACACTACCCTAAGCTCTTCAGGTATATAAATTCATCAAATGTTCACACAACCCCATTTCGCAAATGACAAAGCAGAGGCACAGAGACAAGAAATAACTTGCTAAACGTCACTGTACATGGCAGAGTTTGGAATCAAACCTGCAGAGTCTGGCTCCAGGGTCCAAGTTCGGAACTACATTTCATTTCATTGCCTTGTAACTAGAAGGAATATGAAATATTTCCAAAGACTGGAGAAAAGACACAACAGTGAAGCTGTGATCATGTCCTCTACTGACAGAGAGTGACTTTCTGGAAATACAGAAGGAAATACATTACACTCTAGGGCCCGGCACATGCACATGCCCACTCACCCATTTCAAGGAACAATATACAGTATAACAATTTCTACTTGATTTTCTTTTGTAAAAATTGGCTGGTCATGACACAAAAGAGGTCTCACAGAGCTTGGAAAACACATTATCACCGCCAGGATCAGCTTGGCATGCAACAATTTATTCTGAAGGAAGATACAGCAAAAAAGATACAGATGATTGTGGACTTAAGATAACTAAAGCTAGCAAGAGACATGATACAGTGGAGCCAGACAGGAGTTCCATTCCCTACTCCACCCCAGACAGATGTGTGATTTAGAAAGCACTTCCTTCTTCAAGCCAACGCTGTAAGGATTAAGTGAGACAGAGTATATAAAGCTCTTTGCCCATTACACATATAAAGAAACACCTAAGACTCTTGAGGTTTACTCTGTTAGTTTGAAGTAGCTTTCATAAAAGCAGAGGTTGAGGCTATTTTGAAATAGAAATGATCCAATAACTGATACTAAGACTTACTGAAGACAAGCACCACCCTACTTGGGAAAGAACTTTCTCCTCCCTACGTGTCTGAACTAACTCCCAGGCTGAAAAGTAACTAGAGGAAAACTATGGTCTTCCATTATGGGATCCATGTCTCCTGGCAAACACGACTTCATGTTCCTCTGAAGAAACAATCCAGAATGACCCACTCCCATATCCTTGCTGCCAGTGTGATGGGTGCCCAATGACCCTAGGAGACCAGGAAGTGCCCTGGAGAGTGAGGACCATGTTGTATTCATCTCTGTACATTTAGCTCAAAGCATGATGCTTAATGCAGGGTCTAACCCACAACAACAGATATAAAATACATTTAAAAAAATTTTAAATTTACTTATTTTAATTGGAGGCTAATTACTTTACAATATTGTATTGGTTTTGCCATACATCAACATGAATCCGCCATGGGTATACACATGTTCCCCATGCTGAACCCCCCTCCCACCTCCCTCCCCGTATCATCCCTCTGGGTCATCCCAATGCACCAGCCCCGAGCATCCTGTATCCTGGATTGAACCTGGACTGGCGATTCACTTATTATACGATATTATACATGTTTCAATGCCATTCTCCCAAATCATCCCACCCTCTCCCTCTCCCACAGAGTCCAAAAGACTGTTCTATACATCTGTGTCTCTTTTGCTGTCTCGCATACAGGGTTATCGTTACCATGTTTCTGAATTCCATATATATGCATTAGTATACTGTATTCGTGTTTTTCTTTCTGGCTTACTTCACTCTGTATAATAGGCTCCAGTTTCATCCATCTCATTAGAATTGATTCAAATGTATTCTTCTTAATGGCTGATAATACTCCATTGTGTATATGTACCACAGCTTTCTTATCCATTCATCTGCTGATGGACATCTAGGTTGTTTCCATGTCCTGGCTAGTGCTGAGATGAACATTGGGGTACACATATCTCTTTCAATTCTGGTTTTCTCAGTGTATATGCCCAGCAGTGGGATTGCTGGGTCGTAAGGCAGTTCTATTTCCTAAAATACATTGTTGCTGATCTTCACTGAAGAAAACCTCTTAGCTCTGGCCTGTGGAGAAAAGGTCCTCTGAATGCAAATCTGTATCATCTGTCTCATTTCTGTATGACTCCCTTTTTGCCTCTTCTCTGTGCACTCTCATAGGAGAATCTTTTTTTTTTTTTTTTTAGGAGACAGTCCTCTTGGTAACTACTCTTAAAACTACCCACTGCTTTTGCTCCTCTTTCCTAATCAAAGTCTATTTAGTAGTGGCTCACTTCTCTGTAATTTAGTTTTAGAATTGTTCTTCACAAGGATAACAAGTTTTTCTTGAAGGGACAGAATTAAATCAAGGTTGTCTAAACTTTAATTTTACAGATAGAGACACTGCTCCAAGAAGGGCAAGTATGTTGTTGTTCAAGCTCTCACAGGTAGTAGATGACAGATGGTGAATTAATTTATGGTCCAAGCTTTGCATTACAGTAATAGCAAACTTGGCCTTGTATACTTTAAACACATTTGGGTGAAGAAAATAAAAAGCCCAGAATAGAAGTAAACTTATACTGAGCACCAACTATGTGCCAAGAACTATGCTTTCCATATATTACCACATTTAAAACTTGTAACAGAACTACAAAATTGTACAAATATGTATCTTGCAAATTCTCTGGGTGACATGGAAAAACACAGAGCTTTGAAGATACATATAGCTTTCTCTGCCAATGCTTATATACTAACCTCACTAGACTGTACTAATTGGAGAAGCTCATATGAGCTGCTAAAAATGCTGAGTTACATATTTTAAAGAAATATAGTAAACACAGAACTTTTTATTGCATGTCACAAGTAGAATCAACTACTTGTGAATTAAGTTGAATTAAGTGTTATGACAAATAAATCTTTAAAAGCTGACATGGATGGCAATTTAGCAAAATGCAGTGATAGACACTAAAATGTTCACACACACCCAAGGAGCTTTTGTCTATATGTATCTGTAGCTTTACCACAACAGCACAAAATTTTAAAATATTTGTTGACTCAATTAAGAACATTAACAAACTTGGAGAGTTTCTAATTCAAAGCTTTTACTGGCATGGCCTGGGTTCAATCTGTGATTGGGAAACTGAGATCCCACAAGCTGCATGGCCAACAATATTAACATACTCATGCATTAGTATGTTTTTCAGTTCAGTTCAGTTGCTCAGTTGTGTCCAACTCTTTGCGACCCCATGAATCGCAGGACACTAGGCCTCCCTGTCCATCACCAACTCCCAAAGTTCATTCAAACTCATGTGCATCGAGTCATTGATGCCATCCAGCCATCTCATCCTCTGTTGTCCCCTTCTCCTCCTGCCCTCAATCCCTCCCAGCATCAGGGTCTTTTCAGATGAGTCCACTCTTTGCAAAGGGTGGCCAAAGTATTGGAGTTTCAGCCTCAGCATCAGTCCTTCCAATGAACACCCAGGACTGATCTCCTTTAGAATGTTCTGGTTGTATCTCCTTGCAGTCCAAGGGACTCTCAAGAGTCTTCTACAGTATCACAGTTCAAAAGCATCAATTCTTCGGCGCTCAGCTTCCTTATAGTCCAACTCTCACATCCATACATGACCACAGGAAAAACCATAGCCTTGACTAGACGGACCTTTGTTGGAAAAATAATGTCTCTGCTTTTCAATATGCTATCTAGGTTGATCATAACTTTCCTTCCAAGGAGTAAGAATCTTTTAATTTCATGGCTGCAGTCACCATCTGCAGTGATTTTGGAGCCCAGAAAAATAAAGTCTGACACTGTTTCCACTCTTTCCACTGTTTCCCCATCTATTTCCCAGATGCCATAATCTTCGTTTTCTGAATGTTGAGCTTTAAGCCAACTTTTTACTCTCCTCTTTCACTTTCATCAAGAGGCTCTTTAGTTCCTCTTCACTTTCTGCCATAAAGGTTGTGTCATCTGCATATCTAAGGTTATTGATACTTCTGCCGGCAATCTTGATTCCAGCTCGTGCTTCCTCCAGCCCAGCGTTTCTTCTCATGATATACCCTGCATAGAAGTTAAATAAGCAGGGTGACAATATACAGCCTTGACATACTCCTTTTCCTATTTGGAACCGGTCTGTTGTTCCATGTCCAGTTCTAACAGTTGCTTCCTGACCTGCATACAGGTTTCTCAAGAGGCAGGTCAGTATGTCTTCATAAACATATAAACAAAAATGTCTCATGAAAATATAACAATTATTTTCCAAAGCAAACAGAAATAGTAAGAATTTAGCACTGTTCTACATTTTGCAAATCACTTTAAAGTGTGGCTTAGTAGAGGGCAGTACTTAGTACCTTTGTATTCAATTTGTTACAATATGTCATTCTTGTTAAACCACATGAAGGGATATCCATCACACAGGTATGCAGTGGGAAAAAAGGAGTGTTTTAATAGCCTTTTCCGATAGTTGTTGATGTGCTTCAATACTGCTCTAAAATTCAACCAGTGGTAGTTTGTTAGAGTTAGTTGCAATGTGGAAGCTGGAATCAAACACTTTATATACTCTTATATTAAAACTATAGGTTTATCTTAAACTTTGCAGAGATCCTTTCTGTAACATCATGCACTAGTCACTTGAAAAATGTTGGTCACTGAGCTATGCAAATCTTCAAATTGTTGATATGTTTCATTAAACAATTGTGCTGGAGAAGACTCTTTCGAGTCCCTTGAACAGCAAGGGCATCAAACCAGTAAATCCTAAAGGAAATCAACCCTGAATATTCACTGGAATGACTAATGCTGAAGCTGAAACTCCAATACTTAAGAGCCGACTCACTGTAAAAGACCTTGATGCTGGGAAAGACTGAGGACAGGAGGAGAAGGGAGCAACAGAGGATGAGATGGTTGGATGGAATCATCGACTCATGGACATGATTTTGTGCAAACTCCGAGTGATAGTGATAGTGACAGTGAAGGACAGGGGAGCCTGGTGTGCTGCAGTCCCTAGGGTCGCAACGAGTGGGACACGGGAATGACTGAACAACAAATATTTTACCCGATAACTCAAATTTCATCACGGGACATGAACCTACCAACTGTTTTTGTTAAAATGACAGTGACTGTTCATTTTTTAAGTAAAATGTCTTTCAAATATCTAGTCTGAATAATCATAATTTGTCTGCTGATGGTTCTTACAAGTAAAAATAATGTTCCATGAAAAAAAAGTTGGCTCACAACTCAACCATTCAAGTGCTTTCCCTTCAGACAGCCATCATGTTTTGGTATGCAGCAGAAGTGCCTTGTATGCCATTCCTATGTTGTCATACAGAAGAGGAAAGACATGTACTCAAGGGTTAAGGTCTCACAAACCTAATGATTTCTACTGCTTCATCAAATACATCCTTAAGGAAAACTGGCATTAAAAAAAAAACTATAACTATGCGGCAGTAGATAAAATAATTACACTCCTGCAGGTTGATACTATTGCCTTGACTAAGGCCAAGATACCAGGGTCTTTACCTCCACTGCTTTGGTGGCATCAGTGCAAATGTCAACACAGTAAAAAAAAAAAAAAAAAGCTATTTTTTATGAGTTACCATTTTGATGAAAATAGTTTTGACCTTGTAAAGCAGCAAAAAAGATCTCAGAGACCTCCCCAGGTCCCTGGATCATACTCTGAAACCTGCTGCTGCAAATCAGTTTCATTCATCATCTCCAGTACTATACTGGATCTTTACATTAGAGAATTTGCTATATATATTTAATACTTTCTAACAGCCAATCCACAGTACACAGTAAATACACTCTAACTGATGATGCTAATTTCGTAAATCCAAATTTTGTGAAAAGAGCTCTGGAAGATTTTCTCAATTCCCACTTGAAGTGCTTGCTCTACCAGTGGCTAACTATCTGTGTGACCTTGGCTAAATCACTTCTCTCAACATCAATTTCCTATCAGTAAAATTAGATAAGGGCTGGACTAGCTCAGTGATTCTCACCTGAGGTGTGGGTAGCATATGGATGGAGATTAGATTTACTACAAATGATAAGTAGTATTACTAATGGGAGTGTTCCATATACGAAAACCCTACAAGCAGAAAAAAAGAATCACTGACCTAACAGAATGAAAGCCACTCATAAAATTCTTGGAATAGTGGTTACAACCATCTCAACCTCCACTCATTCAATTTATTCCATAGAGATGCTGTGGCTGATGCTAAGTCACATATGCTACAGTAATTCATTTTAATGTAAATCTGTGTCACTCCCCTGCTTAAAAACCTTTTTTGCTCTGGCAGCTGTCCCTGGAATAAAATCCAATTGTGTTCAACATGGTCTGTAAGGCCCTGCATGATTTGGCCCCCATCTAGCTAAGTAAATTCATCGCATGCTGCTCTCCATCTTGCTCACCGGGTTTTAGTGACGTTGGATTTCCCTCCGTTCCTGTAACAGGCATTTTAATACGATGTTTCCTCTGTCTGGGATGGCACCCCCTTCTCTGCCAACCAATAATCACTCATTGTTCACATCTCAGCTTAAACATCACATCCTCAAAAACCTTTTACTAACTCTCTAGTATACTTTAGGTCTTTCATGTATTGTTCCTTTATGGCATTTTACACTCATCATCATTTACACTGCTATTCACAAACATTTTCAAATGTCTATCTCCCCACTGTCTTTTAAATTCTATTAGAGAAAGAACTGCTTTATTTATCCACAAAGTTAGCTAAGCCAGAGCATCCAGTGGGTTGTCAATAAATATTTGCTGGCTGATAAACAAAATGATTTTACAAGAACAAAATGGAATTAAGAATGTTAAAAGCTGTGTGTTTGCATAAGGGTGTATTTTTCTGTAGAAAAATAAATTATGTAACGGGTTATGAACAAGCAATGATAATCCTTGGCCTATTTGTGACCTATAAGTAAAACCGCCTAAGAAAGATACAGAATGCTAACTACAACATAGTATGTGATATAAACCAGAAGCTGCTCCACTTCTTCAGCTATTCTATGTAGAGATAAAGCTATGTAACCACATTTTTGTCGGAGAAAATGTCATCAGTAAGCCTTATTCCCTTCATGAAAACACAGATTGTTATTGTAAGATGTAAGTGACCATATGAAGTGTTGTTAAAAAAGTCTGTTAGTTCTATTTATAGATAACTTAGTACAGCTTTCCAAAAATATCATTTGTTTTATTCAGATTAAGAGAACACAGCCCATTAAGGAAACATGTATCAAAGGGAAGCTTGTAATTAACAATTTATGAGATATTTCTACTTTATAGTCTACTTGATTTTATTACTATTATAAAAACAGAAAATTATTATCAGGAAAAGAATAAACAATTTTCACTTGGAGCCTTTCTTAAAACCAATAACAAAATTTAACATTTTCCTCAAGACAAGTTTTAGAAGTACCATCACAAGAAAGGATAGTTTATAAGACATAAATAGTTTTACAAGTCATATAAACTTAGAAGTTAAAAAGAAGCAATGGAAAAGGGCAACTCATTTTTCACACTTTGTAGCAAAGTGCCTGATAATCTGTTGCCCTAACTTCATCAACTCTGTAAATATGAAACTGAAAAGATGAGATGACAATTTTTTCAAAGTTGGTAATGGATTCAACAGTTTTAACACAATAGAAAACAAAGAATTCAGAAACAGTATATATCTACATTTGCCATGTAGTCACAGAAACTTAGGAGAGAAATGGAAAGGGTAAGATAAAAAGGAAAAATCACTTATTATAGCTAAGATATTCAAAAACTAACATTCAAAACAAACAAACATTTGAATTTGAATTATGAGTTTCAATGACGGCAAAAATGCAAGATGTGGAAACGTCTTTTATTCCCATTCCTGCAACTAAATTCAATTCAACAACTTTCACCATAACAATATTCTTCTTCATAAACAACTACTTCATAAATGGCCAAGAGGGCCACCACACATCATAACAGCGTTGGTATATTAGTCACACAGAATATCTATTCAGTCACGCATGGAGGAGACCAGCTGTACTGAAGCTACTATGCCTGGCCCAGAAATCCCTGGAGGAAATTCAAACCACCTTCTATCAAATCCTTGGTTAACCTAGGGATCCCAGTAAACAAGTATACTCATCAACATTTGGAGACATCCACATTCCCTTTAAAACTAAACACAGAAATGAATGAATAAGTATTTTATAAATTGAACTGATGTAAGAGACATATTGATGAAATTAATGATGTTCTTCTTATGGATTTTAAGATAAAGAAAATACTAAAAAGCATCTTCCACCATTTATAATCCCTAGATAGAAATTATTGTTCAGCACTGATATTCCCACAGCCAAAACAAGCTACTGATTAACAAGTATGAAAAGTGTGCAAATAAAGTAAAACATAAATCTGAACTTCATCTCAGTTTCGGTCAACCTTACTCTTGTTACATATGGCAATATAGTACATGTGAACAACATTTTGTATAAAAATTACCTAAAATTTAAATGCCTCATTGACTATGCTAAAGCATTTGACTGTATGGATCACAACTGGAAAATTCTTCAAGAGATGGGAATACTAGACTACCTCACCTGTTTCTTGAGAAACCTGTATGCAGGTTAAGAAGCAACAGTTTGAACTGGACATGGAACAATGGACTGGTTCAAAATTGGGAAAGAAGTACTCAAGGCTGTATGCTGTCACCCTTATTTAACTTATACGCAGAGTGCATAATGAGAAACGTTGGGCTGAATGAATCACAAGCTGGAATCAAGACTGCCGGGAGAAATATTAACAACCTCAGATATGCAGATGATACCACCCTAATGGCAAGAAGAGAAGAGGAACTAAAGAATCTCTTGATGAAGGTGAAAGAAGAGAGTTAAAAAAGCTGGCTTAAAACTGAACATTCAAAAAATGAAGATCATGGCATCTGGTCCCATCACTTCATGACAAATAGATGGGGAAAAAGTAGAAACAGTGACAGATTTTATTTTCTTGGGCTCCAAAATCACTGCAGTGGTGACTGCAGCCATAAAATTAACAGACGCTTGCTCCTTAGAAGAGAAGCTATGACAAACCTAAACAGTGTATTAAAAAGCAGAGACATCACAACAAAGGTCCGTCTAGTCTAAGCTATGGTTTTCCCAGAAGTCATGTATGGATATGAGAATTGGACCACAAGAAAGCTAAGCACCAAAAAACTGATGCTTTCCAACTGTGGTGCTGTAGAAGACTCTTGAGAGTTCCTTGGACAGCAAGTCAATCCTAAAGGAAATCAACTCTCAATATTCATCAGAAGGACTGAAGCTCCAATACTTTGGCCTCCTGATTCTAAAGAGCCAACTCACTGGAAAAGACCCTGATGCTAAAAACGATTGAGGGCGAGAGGAGAAGGGGATGACACAGGATGAGATGGTAGATGGCATCACTGAATTTGAGCAAACTCAGGGAGACAGTGAAGGACAGCCTTGCAAGCTGCAGGGGTCGCAAAGAGTGGGACACAGCGACTGAACAACAACAACAACAATCAAGGATAATGTGACATTAAATTGTTGTATAATTCCTAGAGAAATAAGATGAAGTATTATACTGTAAACACATGACAAAAATATACCTAAGTTGAAAGTACTAGGAAAATTATAATCAAACAAAAGCTATTCAAGCAAAGTAGGAGCTTAAAAATTAAAATTTATATGAAATTAAAATGCTTAACTGTATATAACTCTCACCTGTTCAGTAAGTTCAACTCCCTTGGTAATACTTTATTAGCATATTTTGAGTTATAAAACATAAATGACATTATATCTCAACTTAAAAAGACCAAAAAATTCATTTAAAACACTAAAAAATTGTGCTAGTTTTAAAATTTTTTTTAAATAAGGTTTACTAGTGAAGCAAACCACATCATCAGCAGCAGAGTAATACATAATTCATCTATAAAGTCACAGGTAAAACATGAAATTTCTCCCCTGCGTCTAAGACCACCACCCAATTACTTTCAGTCACCATGAAATCAAAAATTATCCGAACTGTTTTTGATGTGTTCTTTTCCAGTCATTTAAAGAAAAAGCTGATTAAATAATGTCCTGTTTTATTTTCGGCTCTTAACAATTTCTAATGGTAATTCCATTCCAAATTAATGTGAGAACTCTTTGTGGGTTGGTCTAGCATATGAATTATTTGCTTTAAAAATTCATGACAGGGAGGAGGAAATGGCAACCCACTCCAGTGTTCTTGCCTGGAGAATCCCAGGGACGGGGGTGGGGAAAGACCACCACCCAATTACTTTCAGTCACCATGAAATCAAAAATTATCCGAACTGTTTTTGATGTGTTCTTTTCCAGTCATTTAAAGAAAAAGCTGATTAAATAATGTCCTGTTTTATTTTCGGCTCTTAACAATTTCTAATGGTAATT
Source organism: Aepyceros melampus (assembly GCA_006408695.1). Classification (NCBI taxonomy): domain Eukaryota; kingdom Metazoa; phylum Chordata; class Mammalia; order Artiodactyla; family Bovidae; genus Aepyceros; species Aepyceros melampus. Next base: position 182,012 of record SJXQ01005261.1, read on the forward strand.
CCATTCCAAATTAATGTGAGAACTCTTTGTGGGTTGGTCTAGCATATGAATTATTTGCTTTAAAAATTCATGACAGGGAGGAGGAAATGGCAACCCACTCCAGTGTTCTTGCCTGGAGAATCCCAGGGACGGGGGTGGGGGGTCTGGTAGGCTGCCGTCTATGGGGTCACACAGAGTCGGACACGACTGAAGTGACTTAGCAACAATTTCTTAGGGAAAGCTAGTTCTAGAACCCCAAATACTGCACAGTTCTCAATAACTATTCATTTTATTCTCCAAATCAGACACATTCCAGGTATTTGAGTTTCATTGTATCACATTTCATGACAGGAACTGAGAACACTGATATTTTCCATTTAAAATAAATATAATAAATAAATATAATAAAATAAATAAAAATAGACAACAAAAAACAAAAATCCAACCTCAGTCTGTGTAACAAATTAACTTACATAAAATGACGAATGGTGATATTTAGAGGACAACCACAATCATAAACCCTAATTTAAGTTCTAAACCTAATCTTTTAAAGAATTTATATTCTTAGAAATTCTTAATATTAATAATTATATTAAATTAACAGTAATAGTAATAGCTTTCATAATTGTGGTTACTAATGAATAATATTAATGATTATATTACCAATTATTATTGATAATATTAAAGATGATAATAATAGTGATAATAGCTCTGCAATGAGGTATTATCACTATTTTAAAATCTACAGACTTTTTACCTACTATGTGTTTCTCAAGAGAAATAAAATAGAGTTGAGTAAAGGAAATTATTTTGAAAGTAATGAATATGTATGAACCAAATGAATTCATGATAAAATTAAAAGAAGATCTTTATTTTTTTTTCCATTCAAGCTTAGAGAAAAAGATTGTCAATACAAACTAAATCAAACTAACAGCAAAATGTGCACGTCTCAATTACAGCAGCAGTTTGAGAATAAATTCTCAATATTCTTAGAACTTATAAAGAAAAAGAGATTCAAAATATATATGAGTAAATTATGTCTTTTATTATAAGCATATTTCACCATAATCAACAGCAAGTCTGAGTAAAAATATTTTCAGAATTTCGGGTCTCAGTTCAGTTCAGTCGCTCAGTTGTGTCCGACTCTTTACAACCCCATGAATTGTAGCACGCCAGGCCTCCCTGTCCATCACCAACTCCCGTCCATCAAGTCGGTGATGCCACCCAGCCATCTCATCCTCTGTTGTCCCCATCTCCTCCTGCTCCCAATCCCTCCCAGCATCAGGGTCTTTTCCAATGAGTCAGCTCTTCGCATGAGGTGGCCGAAGTACTGGAGTTTCAGCTTTAGCATCATTCCTTCCAAAGAAATCCCAGGGCTGATCTCCTTTAGAATGGACTGGTTGGATCTCCTTGCAGTCCAAGGGACTCTCAAGAGGCTTCTCCAACACCACAGTTCAAAAGCATCAATTCTTCGGCACTCAGCTTTCTTCACAGTCCAATTCTCACATCCATACATGACCACTGGAAAAACCATAGCCTTGACTAGACAGATCTTTGTTGGCAAAGTAATGTCTCTGCTTTTGAATATGCTATCTAGGTTGGTCATAACTTTCCTTCCAAGGAGTAAGCATCTTTTAATTTCATGGCTGCAATCACCATCCACAGTGATTTTGGACTCTCCCAAAATAAAGTCTGACACTGTTTCCACTGTTTCCCCATCTATTTGCCATGAGGTGATGGGACCAGATGCCATGATCTTCGTTTTCTGAATGTTGAGCTTTAAGCCAACTTTTCCACTCTCCACTTTCACTTTCATCAAGAGGCCTTTGGCACCTAAATCCTAACTAATTCAGGGTTTTTTTTTTTTTTGTATTTTGGCTGTGTGATGCAGCCTGTGGGATCTTAGTTTTCTGACCAGAGTCCGAACCCAGGTCCCCCGCATTGGGAGCACAGAGTCTTGATCACTGGACCACCAAGAAAGTTCCTCTAATTAATTTTTAAATGAAGTTATGATTCATGTAAAATTTCTATTAAATGCTTTAAAATATATAGACATTTTAAATTACACACAGTGAAAATAAAATCAAAGGTATGAATTTTACAAATGCTGGTAGCTGTTCAAAAAAAGTTTAAAAAGCATTAGATAAAAGGATCAAGAATTGAATCAGGTAAAAACAAAGTCAGATAATGTAGACACAAAATCTAAGTGGTTTAAGACCTTGAACCATTATGTTTAAGTAACATAAAATGTTAGCTTCAGCTGTACAACATAATGATTCAATATTTGTACATATTGCAAAGTGATCACCACAATAACTCCAGTTAATATCTGAAAACAATGTTATTTTCTGTTTCTAAAGGGGATCACCAAAAAAGAACAAATAGGAATATAAACACCACCTTACTTATTTCGCAGCACGGACAGTACAAAACTCTGCCCAGAATCAGAAAGTAAGCAAGAAAAAGTCTCCTAGCAGCCACAGATGGCAAAAATTAATGTGCTTAAAAGATAAAACTCATGTTACACCAACTGCTTGTTCCTTCTGCACAAATTCTAAAAAGCTACCCCAGCAGCAGCACACAGCTTAACAGAAGCAAGAAACTGAGGTACTTAGATCACCATACCAACATTAGCAAGAATAACAATTAATAGAAAGGGGAAATTAACAAAGGAAAAATAGCAGTCAAAGAACTCAAAAAGCTATAAAATAGGCCTGCACATACCAAGACTTTTCTAACGCATGTTATATACCATGATGTAGCAACTTATAGATTATGAAGATGCTAACACTTATGCATTCATAAGTGTTTTAAATATAATTCATAAAGAAAGCTAATATATTTTTTGTTTCCAAAAAAATTTAAATAGAAAAAAACTTTGAATTACAGAAAAGTTTAATTTTCTGAGATTCATTTATATAAATCATCATTCTTTGCAAAACTTTATTATTATATTTATGTTATTGATGATAAAAATAAAGTCAAATATGCCTAGCAGCCTTCCAGCAAAAGCCTGTAAAATTCAGGGATATGTTACCAGCTCAAGGTTATGATGAGTGATAGAGTACTAAAGTTCCTCTTGGTCTGGAAAGTGCATACTCTTTCTATTATGCCTTGCCAAAACTGACTAAAAGAATTTAATTGGTAAAGTGCATCATTACAAGCTGCAACCAAATTTTAAAATAATTTACTGAATTCCACTGTAAAAATCATTTACTAGTGGCAATCATCTTTCCCAAAGTATATTCCTGGGAACATTATGCCCAGAGTGCAACAGGTGTTGTTGGCTGTAGGAGAGAGAGTTGTACCACTATGTCTAAAAAAATGCTGGTTTCTTTGTTAGTGCATTTCTCAGGGTCTTTACCAGTATTTTTATCTGGAAAAGCTTGAAAGCTACAAAAAAAGTTAAAAGTAGTACAATAAACATCCATATACCTTTTCCAATGAATACCATATACCCTAACATTCATTTTGTCACATATATATTCTCAATCTCTTTTCCATATATATACACATTCATATATATATACACACACCCATACAAATATACACAAATACACTATTTCTGCTATACCATTTAAAAGTAAGTTGCATATCTCAAGACACAAGACATTTAAATTCATTAGCTGGTATCTTTTAAGAACAAAGATATTCTTCTATATAATCATGATTTTATGTAACATGAAGCAATAATATCATCTGTATCAGTTAACAACCAATATATAAGAAAACATTTTTTTATTTCTGATATATAATAAAACATTTTCAAATTTTAATGACTTAAAACAGCAGGCATACCAAGCAATATTGAGAAAAAAGAACAAGGCTGGAGGTATAAGTCTTCCAGATTTCAAACAATACTATAAAGCTGCAGTGTGGTACTGGCAGAAAACAGACATATAGATCGATGAAACTGAAGACAGAGCCCAGAAATAAACTCATACCCACAGTCAATTAATTGTCAAGAAAGCAGGCAAGAATATACAATGGAGAAAAGACCATCTCTTCAGGAAGTGGTATTGGAAAAGCTGGACAACTGCATGTAAGTCAATGAAGTTACAATACGTACTCACGCCATACACAGAAATAAACTCAAAACGGCTTAAAGACTTAAATATAAGATAAGACACCATAAAACTCCTAAAAAGGAACATAGGCAAAGCATTCTCTGATATAAATTGAACCACTGTTTTGGCTTAGATGGTAAAGCGTCTGTCTACAATGCAGGAGACCTGGGTTTGAGACACGCCATACACAGAAATAAACTCAAAACGGCTTAAAGACTTAAATATAAGATAAGACACCATAAAACTCCTAAAAAGGAACATAGGCAAAGCATTCTCTGATATAAATTGAACCACTGTTTTGGCTTAGATGGTAAAGCGTCTGTCTACAATGCAGGAGACCTGGGTTTGAGCCCTGGGTTGGGAAGATCCCCTGGAGAAGGAAATGGCAATCCACTCCAGTACTGTTGCTTGGAAAATCCCATGGACAGAGGAGCCTGTAACGCTACAGTCTATGGGGTTGCAAAGAGTTGGACACAACTGAGTGACTTCACTTCACTTCTTTCTTAGGTCAGTCCCCCAAGGCAAAAGAAGTAAAATCAATAATAAATAAGTGGAACTTAATTAAACTTATAAGCTTTTGCACAGCAAAGAAAACCATAAACAAAATGAAAAGACAACCTATAAACAGGGAGAAAATATTTGCAAAGGAACCAACAAGGTCTTAATTTCCAAAACTTACAGAGTTTATACAGCCCAGTATTACACAAACAAAAACCAAATCAAAAAGTGGCAGTAAACCTAAATATACACATTTCTCCAAAGAAGACATAGAGATGGCCAATAGGACATGAAAAGATATTCACCATCACTAATTATTCAGTTCAGTTCAGTTCAGTTGCTCAGTCATGTCCGACTCTTTGTGACCCCATGAACTGCAGCACGCCAGGCCTCCCTGTCTATCACCAACTCCCGGAGCCCATCCAAACCGATGTCCATCGAGTCGGTGATGCCATCCAAACCATCTCATCCTTTGTCGTCCCCTTCTCCTCCTGCCCCCAATCCATCCCAGCATCAGGGTCTTTTCAAATGAGTCAGCTCTTCGCATGAGGTGGCCAAAGTATTGGAGTTTCGGCCTCAGCACCAGTCTTTCCAATGAACACCCAGGACTGATCTTCTTTAGGATGGACTGGTTGGATCTCCTCGCAGTCCAAGGGACTCTCAAGAGTCTTCTCCAACACCACAGTTCAAAAGCATCAATTCTTTGGCGCTCAGCTTTCTTTATAGTTCAACTCTCACATCCATACATGACCACTGGAAAAACCATAGCCTGGACTAGAGGAACCTTTGTTGGCAAAGTAATGTCTCTGCTTTTTAATATGCTATCTAGGTTGGTCATAACTTTCCTTCCAAGGAGGAAGCGTCTTTTAATTTCATGGCCGCAATCACCAGCCACAGTGATTTTGGAGTCCAAAAAAATAAAGTCAGCCACTGTTCCCACTGTTTCCCCATCAATTTGCCATGAAGTGATGGGACCGGATGCCATGATCTTAGTTTTCTGAATGTTAAAGAAACGCAAACCAAAACTACTATGAGATACCACCTCATGTCGGTCAGAATGAGTTCAGTTCAGTCACTCAGTCATGTCCGACTCTTTGCGACCCCATGAATCGCAGCACGCCAGGCCTCCCTGTCCATCACCAACTCCCGGAGTTCACTCAGACTCACGTTCATCGAGTCAGTGATGCCATCCAGCCATCTCATCCTCGGTCGTCCCCTTCTCCTCCTGCCCCCAATCCCTCCCAGCATCAGGGTCTTTTCCAATGAGTCAACTCTTCGCATGAGGTGGCTGAAGTACTAGAGTTTCAGCTTAGCATCATTCCTTCCAAAGAAATCCCAGGGTTGATCTCCTTCAGAATGGACTGGTTGGATCTCCTTGCAGTCCAAGGGACTCTCAAGAGTCTTTTCCAACACCACAGTTAAAAAGAATACATGCTTCAGTGCTCAGCCTTCTTCACAGTCCAACTCTCACATCTATACATGACTACTGGAAAAATCATAGCCTTGACTAGACAGACCTTAGTCAGCAAAGTAATGTCTCTGCTTTTGAATATAGACATCATCAAAATGTCTACAAATAATAAATGCTAGAAATGGTGTGGAGAAAAGGAAACCCTCCTACACTGTTGGTGGGAATGTAAACTGGTGAAGTCACTATGGAAAACAACATGGAGGTTCCTTAAAAAAACTAAAAATAGAGTTATCAAATGATCCAACAATCCCATTTACGAGAATAATCCAAAGAAGACTCTAATTTGAAAAATTACACGTACCCCAATGTCACGGCAGCACTGTTTATAATAGCCAAGACATGGCAGCAACATAAGTATCCAACTATTTATGAATGAATAAAGAAGATATGGTATATATTATACACAATGGAGTATGCTGCTGCTGCTGCTAAGTCACTTCAGTCATGTCCGACTCTATGCGAACCCATAGACGGCAGCCCAAAAGGTTCCGCTGTCCCTGGGATTCTCCAGGCAAGAACACTGGAGTGGGTTGCCATTTCCTTCTCCAATGCATGAAAGTGAAAAGTGAAAGTAAAGTCACTCAGTCGTGTCCGACTCTCAGCGAGTCCATGGACGTGAGTCCATGCCATCCATGGATGACAGCCTTCCAGGCTCCTCCATCCATGGGATTTTCCAGGCAAGAATACTGGAGTGGGTTGTCATTGTCTTCTCTGCAATGGAATATGACTCAGCCATTAAAAAAGAACAAAATAACACCATTTGCAGTATTAATAACATGGACAGCTCTAGAGATTATCATATTAAGTCAAGTAAACAGAGAAAGACAAATATCATGTGATGTCCCTCACATGTGGAATCTAAAATGATGCAAATGAACTTATTCACAAAACAGAAACAGAGACTTCCCCGGTGATCCAGTGGCTAAGACTCAGTGCTCCCAATGAAGGGGGCCCAGGTTCCATTCCTGATCAGGGAACTAGATCCCACATGCTGTGACTAAAGATCCCACTGAGGTGCAGCCAAATTTAATAAATAAAATTAAAAAAAAAAAAGACTCACAGATGTGGAAAACAAAGGTATGGTTACCAAAGAGGAAAGGGGAGGATAAGGAGGGATAAATTGGGAGTTTGGGATTAGCAGATATAAACTACTACATAAAAGACAGATAAACAACAAGTTCCTACTATATAGCATAGGCAATCATATTTAATATCTTGCAATAAACTGTACCAGAAAAGAATCTGAAAAAGAACATATATACATATATACACACACACACACACATACATGTATAACTGAATCATTTTGATGTACATCAGAAACTAACACAGCATTATGTATCAACTGTATTTCAAAAAAATAGATAAGCAGAGTTTCTAAAAGTTAAAGAAAAAGTGATTCATGGGGTCACAAAGAGTCGGACATGAATGAGCAACTGAACTGAACTGAAAGAAAAAGCAACAGCAGATGTGTATGACTGTTTATGTGTCTACCAGTTAGGGGGGTGGTTCTGTCCTACCTGAGTTACCTCTTGTGTCTGTGATCAGTTCTGCTAATCTAGGTTGGGGGTCTCTCACAAATCTGGGGTTTGGCTGACTATAAGCTGATCTAGGATAGCCTCAGCTGGGACAACTCAATTTGCCTCCACCAGATCCTTCATCCTGCAGGAGGGTAAGAGCTTGATCAGACAGCAATGCCATGGTTTCAGGGGAGTGCAAGTGTAAAGTACTCTTAAGAAGCCTATGCTCAGATATGGAGGTAACAAGTCACAAGAGATCTGAAAAAATTCCTCTGTAATACAAACTCCCAGCAATCTTGATTCCAGCTTGTGTTTCTTCCAGTCCAGCATTTCTCAAGATGTACTCTGCATAGAAGTTAAATAAGCAGGGTGACAACATACAGCCCTGACGTACTCCTTTTCCTATTTGGAACCAGTCTGTTGTTCCATGTCCAGTTCTAACTGTTGCTTCCTGACTTGCATACAGATTTCTCAAGAGGCAGGTCAGGTGGTCTGGTATTCCCATCTCTTTCAGAATTTTCCACAGTTTACTGTGATCCACACAGTCAAAGGCTTTGGCATAGTCAATAAAGCAGAAATAGATGTTTTTCTGGAACTCTCTTGCTTTTTCCATGATCCAGTGGATGTTGGCAATTTGATCTCTGGTTCCTCTGCCTTTTCTAAAACCAGCTTGAACATCAGGGAGTTCACGGTTCACGTATTGCTGAAGTCTGGCTTGGAGAATTTTGAGCATTACTTTACTAGCACGTGAGATGAGTGCAATTGTTCGATAGTTGGAGCATTCTTTGGCATTGCCTTTCTTTGGAATTGGGATGAAAAC
>SJXQ01005261.1:228198-258686 GCA_006408695.1 Aepyceros melampus
GTGTAAAGCAATCTGTGGCTGCTGTCCAGTTGCTCAGCTGTGTCTGGCTCTTTGCGACCCCGTGGACCTCAGCGCGCCAGGCTTCTCAGTCCGTGGGGTTCTCCAAGCTAGAATACTGGAGTGGAAACACACATATTACCGCATATAAAAAACAGGCTGTTGCCGTTTAGTCAGAAAATCATGCCTGGCTCTCTGGGACCCCATGCACCAATAGCCCCCCAGGCTCTGCACCCAGGGAATTTTCCAGGCAAGAATGCTGGAGTGGGTTGCCATTGCCTCCTCCAGGGGATCTTCCGACCCAGGGACTGAGCCCACATCTCCTTCACTGCAGGCAGATTCTTTACCACCGAGTCACCAGGGAGTCTCACTCTGCCTTACTCAGAGGACAATGTCCACAGAATACTCGTGTGAACTTTTTTTACCTGTAGTGGTTTTCCCCAATCTGCAAGGGAAGGTGCAGAATTTAACTTTCTGAGTCAACCTTTCTGAGCTCCTCCAGCCATTCTTTCTCTGCTCCGTGGAACTGGATCAAAAGCGCCCTTTAACGATTTGGCCGCGTGGCAGAGTCCTCTTGAAAAGAACATGGTTCAGATCGAATAAATAAACCATCGGGGGCCATGCCTTTCATTCTCTGCTTTAGTTTGACAAAGCTCTAAACAGGTGCCTTCAAGCATTTCTCCGGGCGTTTCCTCTCTACAACAGGTTGTGTGTGTACAGATGAGGTTGAAAGGAGACAAGGATCACTTGTGTGTGTGTGTCTGTGTGCGCGCAATCGGTCATGTCTGACTCTGTGCAACCCCATTGACTGTAGCCCGCCAGGCTTCTCTGTCCATGGGATTCTCCAGGCCAGAATACCGGAGTGGGTCGCCTTTTCCTTCTCCAGGGATCTTCCCAACCCAGGGATTGAACCTGTGTCTCCTGCCTTGGCAGGCAGATTCTTTACCACTGGTTTAGCCAATAAGTCGTGTCTGAGTCTCTGCGACCCCATGGACTGTAGCCCGCCAGGCTCTTCTGTCCATGGGGTTCTCCAGGCCAGAATACCGGAGTGGGTTTCCATTTCCTGCACCAGGGCAATCAAGCAAGGATACACCAATAAAAATTAATTTAGAAAACAAAGTATCCTTCCTTCTCCTTTATAAAGCTTCATGGTGCCCCGACCCCAAGCCCAAGGACCATAGCCTGTGAGAAGTTACAGTCAGGACCCCAAGCAGGAGAATGACAAAGACTGAAATCACGCTTTAAGAAAAACAGCAGCAGAGACACAGGCAGAGAAGTGACATAAGGAGAAAGGGCTGGAACTGGAGCAGACAGGACGCCTCTCGACGGACAAGTCAGAGGGCGGCGGGGCCAGGAACAACCAGAGGGTGGAGAGTCTGCCTCTGCACACGGGCGCTTAGATGCCCCTTTAAGTTGCCGTGAGCTTCATCTCCCGGGGACGCTGGTCCACGCCGACGTCAAAGCATCAGCAGAGCCCTCGCTGTCCTTGCTGGGCAGACAGCTCTACGATGAGATGGCGCTTCCAGCCAGAAAGACCAGGGCTGCCCCGCCCTGCTCGCCACTTGGACACACTCATTCGTGCTGTCTGGTTAAGCAGAGGGGTGCAAAATTATTTATTTCAGTGGAAACAGCTGGCAGCTGACAGATTTTTCAAAGCTCGTATTTGACTCGTGTGCGTGTGTGTGTGTTTCTTCCCCCTCTACAGCTGCTCAAAGTTAGTATGAAAAAAAATGTTTTAATAGAACATACAAATGAGTGTCATAGATTTCATACTCGAGGAGCTGGGAGAAGCTCTCTCTCTCTTTTTTTTATTTTTCTTAGTGCGTGAGATTTTTAATAATAGATTTCTTCTCTTGAGACCCTATATATGTCTCTTCACGGGTCTCTGTGGTTGGGGAACTCTTCTGACTTCTCACGGGCGTTTGGCGTTAACAGCAGGAGCAATCTGGGTGTTCACGGCCGTGCCAGGTTGCCACGGATGTTTGGAACGGGGATGCCTGCGGTACCTGAGCACACCTGTGGGTCCTGGGGACGTGAAGGAGAATTATGCATGTTCCCTGACGGGAGCAGGGATCTCGGTGTCTTTCAGGGTCTGCTGCTAACATGCTGCCTTCATTGATGGCCTGTCATGTCCCAGCCGGGATGACTGACACGCTCGTGGGTACCACCATGGAGCGAGACGTGTCTGTCACTTCCCTGACAGCCTCAGAGCGTCTCTGATATCCTGGCACGTCGCACTCCCCTCGGAGACCCAGGGGGCTCCCTTTGGTCTCAACAGGAAGCAAATCGTGGGAGGAACCTGTTGCCCCAAGAGCAGCCTGGATGCTCTAGGTCTCCCGGCGTCGTCACGGTGGCGGCATCAGGATGACTGGCTTGCTGCTGTTCTTCAGCCGCTCGGTCGTGTCTGACTCTGCGACCCGTGGACGGCAGCCCGCCAGGCCTCCCTGTCCATCACCAACTCCTGGAGCCTGCTCAAACTCAGCCCATCGCATCAGTGATGCCATCCTGCCATCTCATCCTCTGTCGTCCCCTTCTCCTCCCGCCTGCAATCCTTCCCAGCATCAGTATCTTTTCCAATGAGTCAGCTCCTCACATCAGGTGCCAAGGTATTGGAGCTTCAGCTTCAGCATCAGTCCTTCCAATGAATATTCAGGACTGATTTCCTTTAGGATAGACTGGTTGGATCTCCTTGCAGTCCAAGGCACTCTCAAGAGTCTTCTCCAACACCACAGGTCAGAGGCATCAGTTCTTCAGCGCTCAGCCTTCTTTATGGTCCAACTCTCACATCCATACATGACTACTGGAAAAAACCCACAGCTGTGCCTGGTGCCGAGGCAGAGAAAGGCAAGAGTGTTAGTCCCTCAGGCGTGTCTTGTGACCCCATGGTCTGTAGCCTGCCAGGCTCCTCTGTCCCTGGGACTCTCCAGGCAAGATCATGGACTGGGTGGCTATGCCCTCCTCCAGGGGATCTTCCCCACCCAGGGATGGAACCCAGGTCTCCTGCATTGCCGGTGGATTCTTTACCAGCTGAGCCACCAGGGAACCCTGCTCAGAATACTCAACAATGACGTTCCAGAATCAACAGCGCAGCGTCGAAACCAAAGCCAGTGTGTGGGCTTGGGGGGTGCCCCCTGGAGGCGGGCGGGTGGTCAGGAAGGGTGTGCAGGCATCCAGACGGATGGAAGAGGTTTCCCAGCCTCCTCGCTGCGGGTTGTCGTGGAAACCAGGGACAACGGCACCCAAGAGCGTGGTGAGCCCGATCCAACCAGATCCCTTTCTAAGTGGCTGTTAAACCCCGTCCATCTCCCTCGCAGCGCCCTGCAGATTTCTGGCTCACTGCTCTGCGTTCAGAGCCCTCCGCCTCCGCGTCAGCCGTGGGGCCTCGGACGTTGTGTCAATCCGTTAGGGCCGTCATGACAAAATGCCGTAGCCCGGGTGACCCGAACAACATGCCTTTATTTCTCACAGTCCTTTGAGTTTGGATGTGTAAGACCAAGGGGTGGGTGAGAAACGGATATTACTCAGGAAGCCTTGGCAATAATCCTTTCTCTTTTTTGGATATGGGTCACTTTTAGAGTCTTCATTGAATGTGCTGTAACATTGCCTCTGTTTTATGGTTTTGGGGCACGAGGCACGTTGGATCTTAGCTCCCGGACCAGGGATCGAACACTCACTCCCTGCAGTGGAACGTGAAGTCTTAACCACTGGACTGCCTTGGAAGTCCCTCAGCGATAACCCCAGGTGTAACGGGCCCTGATCGCCTTCTCTTCCCTGTGAGGAGGGGGTGGGAGGGGTCTGGAAGGGGTAGGGTTTCCCTGACGACCTCTGAGCAGCCAGCCTGTTGACGCCCATGATGGTCCCTTGAGGTGGGTCTCATCTCCAATGCACGTCTGGACAAACTGAGTCTCCTGATGGGAGATGTCTCTCCCAAAGCTGTGGCACCAGGGTGGGTGGACTGGCTTTGGTCCAAGCCCATCCCCCAATGTCAGCACTGAGGGGTGCTGGCAAGATGGCAGCCTTGGCCAGATGGAAGATGAGAATGCCCGGGGCTCCTTGCAGGAAGGGCTGCGAGGGTGAGTGGAGGCCACCGGGATGGGCTGGCCGGGTGCCGGCAATCCTAGACTTCTTCCTGGGCTCCAGAATCAGTGTGGATGGTGACTGCAGCCACCAAGTGGGAAGATGCTTCCTCCTTGGAAGGAAAGCTATGACCAACATAGGCAACGCTTTAAAAAGCAGAGACATTACTTTGCCAACAAAGGTCCATGTAGTCGAGGCTATGGCTTTTCCAGTAGTCATGTGTGGATGTGAGAGTTGGGCCATAAAGAAGGCTGAGCGCCAAAGAATGGATGCTTTGAACTGTGGTGTTGGAGAAGACTCTTGAGAGTGCCTTGGACTGCAAGGAGATCCAACCAGTCCATCCTAAAGGAAATGAGTCGTGAATATTCATTGCAAGAACTGATGCTGAAGCTGAGAGCTCCAATCCTTTGGCCACCAGATGCAAAGAGCTGACTCACTGGAAAAGACCCTGATGCTGGGAAAGATTGCAGGCGGGAGGAGAAGGGGAGGACAGAGGATGAGATGGTTGGATGGCATCACTGACTCAATAGACATGGGTTTGAGCAAGCTTCGGGAGGTACTGAAGGACAGGGAGGCCTGGTGAGCTGCAGTTCATGGAGCCACAGAGTTGGACACAGCCGAGCGACTGAACAACAAACGGCTTTGTATTCACATATGCCCCCCACGCCAAGCCCTGGAGTGATGTGAGATCACCATCTTTCCTGGTGGCACCTGGAGGCCGTGTTCCCAAGAGTATTTCCCCATGTTCAGCCGGCTCTCCCAGGACCTGATGCGAAGCGTGCTTGGAGACACACATGGGTTCGGTTGTACTTCTTGGTTCCCTGGAGAAGGCGTGAAGGTTCCCTCAGGCAGATGGAGCACATCAGGCCTTGCTCCGCACCGACAGTGGCTGAAGGAGCTGAGATGAATGCTCATCGCCAGTGAGGGGGCCCAGCCTGGGGTCAGTACTGACCAAGGGCCCTTCAGGGAGAGAGTGGGGGTCTGGGGACCAGGGGGATGGAGGGCTGAGGTTCAAGGCCAAGACAAGAGCGTGGAGAAGCATATGTGAGCAGGTACTCTCCCCTCCCCTGAGAGGTTCCGAACTTGAGGGAGGTGTCAGGCGTCAGCATTCAGCCGTGCAGTCAGATACAAGAGTCGGCTTTGTCCTCAGCGAGGCTGAAATGATGCAGGGAGTTCCAGCAGCTTTTGCGAATGGAGGTGGCAGGAGGTGTGAGCCATGGCCAAGCTCTACAGCGCTGGGGATGGAGGGAGAGAAAGACCGAGAGGTGACCGGTACAGACATGGAGAGACGGAAAGACAGACAGGTGCACAGAGAGGCAGACAGGCGAGAGAGGCGACAGATACAGAAAGACAGAAGGTGCACAGAGAGACAGACAGGCGAGAGAGGCGACAGGTGCAGATAACAGGTGACGGGTGGAGAGATGACAGATAGTACAAATGACGGACAGAGAGAGAGAGAGAGAGACAGAGAGAGAGAGACTAGACAGATGACGGACGGGGAGATGACAGAGAGTGTGGATCATGGACAGAGAGAGAGAGAGAGAGACCAGAGACAGAAAGGGAGAGAGAGGGACGGAAAGAGAGACAGAGAGATACTAGACAGATGACAGATGGGGAGATGACAGATGGGGAGATGGCAGATAGTGTCGATGGTGGATGGAGAGAGAGAGAGAGAGAGAGAGAGAGAGAGAGAGATACTAGACAGATGGCGGACGTGGAGATGACAGAGTGCAGGTGATGGACAGAGAGAGAGAGAGACCAGAGACAGAAAGAGAGAGAGAGACAGAGAGATAATAGACAGATGACGGACGGGGAGACGACAGAGAGTGCAGATGATGGACACACAGAGAGAGATACCAGACAGATGGCGGACGGGGAGATGACAGAGAGTGCATATGATGGACAGGGAGAGAGAGAGAGAGCCAGAGACAGAGAGAAAGAGAGAGAGAGGGAGGGAAAGAGAGACAGAGACAGAGAGAGACAGAGAGAGAGACAGACAGAGAGAGAGACAGAGAAGGAGAGAGACAGAGAGACCGCGGGGAGGCGGGCCTGAGCCCCTGAGGAGCGGTGGGAGGGGGGCCCCCTGCAGACAGGTCACCCCGCAGGTCAGGTCGAGGCACCGATGGCTGACACCTGTTGACTCAGAGCTCGCTGTCTGCGCATCCGGGAATTCCAGTATCAGTCTTCGTACCAGCGACGTTTGAAAACCGTCCTCTAGTTCTCAGGATGGTCTTGCTGCCTCTGGAGGCAGATTTCCAGATCCCGCGTGAGGACACTGTCTGAGGATTTGCTGTCGTTGGTGATCGAGGGGGCCGCTGACTTGAAGCCTCCACAGCGTCCACGGAAAGCGGACCAGAAGGAAGCCTTTCCTCCGGTGACCAGGCTTCTCTTCTCACCGCCAGGGGCCCCCGGAGACCTCCTGGGGGTCGTTCCGTCTACACTCGGGGACACTGGCTGTCAGAGCCGCCACCCGCAATGAGCCCTAACCCATTCGGGGTCCTCCTCGCGGGCCCAAAATCCTGGACAGGGTGAAGGAGGTGAAAGGGCTGGAAGACAGACCAGAGCGGAAACTCGAGAAAGGAAGAGAGGGCGCCCGGTCGGCTTCTGAGATGACGAGGAAGACGATGCTGGAGACACTCAAAGCCGGTGGGGACCGACGACAAAGACGGGAGCCAGCTCTCTGCACAGCCTGCCGCGCAATAATTATCACATCAGCATTTCTTTTTCTTGGCTGAGAAAATGTGAAAACGTGTTTCCCTTTGGCCCCAAGACCGCCTCCAGCCGCGTTTCTGAGCGGCTGCAGCGCAGGGCCGGTCAGACGCTTCGGGGCCCCTACCTGGGCAACCCCTGGCCCCTCCAGGGGGTAGGGGTCGTTCCGTCTACACTCGGGGACACTGGCTGTCAGAGCCGCCACCCGCAATGAGCCCTAACCCATTCGGGGTCCTCCTCGCGGGCCCAAAATCCTGGACAGGGTGAAGGAGGTGAAAGGGCTGGAAGACAGACCAGAGCGGAAACTCGAGAAAGGAAGAGAGGGCGCCCGGTCGGCTTCTGAGATGACGAGGAAGACGATGCTGGAGACACTCAAAGCCGGTGGGGACCAACGACAAAGATGGGAGCCAGCTCTCTGCACAGCCTGCCGCGCAATAATTATCACATCAGCATTTCTTTTTCTTGGCTGAGAAAATGTGAAAACGTGTTTCCCTTTGGCCCCAAGACCGCCTCCAGCCGCGTTTCTGAGCGGCTGCAGCGCAGGGCCGGTCAGACGCTTCGGGGCCCCTACCTGGGCAACCCCTGGCCCCTCCAGGGGGTACTCAGCCGGAGTCCCCCGTGAGCTCCAGGCCCACCTGAGAGCTTTCCGAGTCTCCGTCCCTCCTTCTCACCCCCGCGGACTCTCCTGCTCCCTCTAGCTGCCCACCCCCTCTTGCTCGGAGGGTCTGAAGAATGCCAGGTGGAGAGGCCTCTGAGACCGCGCGTGGCGGGAGACGGTCATACTTCTGTGATAACAGGGTGATATCTCTATGCCTTCTGTGGCTTGTGCTCAGGGTAAAGAACCCGCCTGCCATTCCGGAGACAGAAGAGAGGCACGTTCAAGCCCTGGGCAGGGAAGATGCCCTGGAGGAGGGCATGGCAAGCTGCCCCAGTATCCTTGCCTGGAGAATCCCAGGGACAGACGAGCCTGGCGGGGCTCGAGTCCGTGGGGTCTCAGAGAGTCAGACACGACTGAGCGACTCAGCACGCGTGCAGGCCTTCTGCAGGTGGGATGGGAAGGTGGGGCATCCCTGAAGCCCACCCACGGTCCGTAGGTTTGCATGCAAGCCGGCCAAGCCTGCCCCACGGAAGGCAGGCACCTGGAGCCTACGGGCCCCTCACCGCCACCCAGGGCCTCGTCTCCTTCCCTCAGCTCTTCCTGAGCACAAGGACCTGCCCTCGGGGCCTCTAATTGGGGAGGGCGGCCGATCTGCAGGGGTGGACAGTGTCTGTTCCGATTTCTCTTCTCCTTCCAATCAGGACGTGACCCTCTTTCGGAATGCTGATATTTGGATTTTGCAGATGACTGTGTCCCAGATACAATTTTTTCTGACGTTATGAACATATTGAGAAGCAGATCCTGGCTTTTTTTTTACAGTGTACTTTACAAGATCCATGCCTTTAGGAGAAACGGTCACCTCTTCTTTTCATTCTGTTCATGAGGTTCAAAGCACGCAGTCCTAAAGGGAATCGACCTGAACACTCATTGGAAGGACAGATGCTGAAGTTGAAGCTCCAACACTTTGACCACCTGATGGGAAGAACTGACCCATTTGAAAAGACCCTGATGCTGGGAGAGATCGAAGGCCGGAGGAGAAGGGGACGACAGAGGACGAGACGGTCGGATGGCATCATCGACTCGATGGACATGAGTTTGAGCGAGCTCTGGGAGTTGGTGACGGACAGGGAGGCCTGGCGTGCTGCAGTCCGTGGGATCGCAAAGAGTCGGACGTGACTGAGCGACTACACGACAGCAATATATAACTTTGTTCTGTATTTTCCAGGTCTCCTATAAATGTGTCCTCATACTTTCATAATTTAAAAAATAAAAGAAGGAGAAAAAAAAGAAAACAAATTTATGGTTACCAGGGGGGTAACAGAGTGAGCGAAAAATTAGAAGATTGGGATTCACACACGGCACTTTATATAAAGCTCATAAACAAGGACCCGCTGGACAGCTCAAGGGATTCTACACAGTGCTCTGTAGCAACGTACGTGGGAAAAGAATCCAGAAAAGAGTGTGTCTGTGTTTAGGTGCAAAAGAATCACCTTGCTGTAACCTGAAGCCCTGGAAACCGACACAACGTTGGACACCGATTATGCTCCGATAATACTCTTGAATGGGTCAGTCTGTGGGAATTAGGAAGCATGCGCTTGAGGGGGGAGAGCCATTCGAGGCTTCCGTGTGTGCAGATGGAGTTATCTTGAGCGTGCGTGCTCACTCGCTTCAGTCCTGTCTGACTCTCTGCCACCCCGTGGACTGCAGCCTGCCAGGCTCCTCTGTCCATGGGATTCTCCAGGCAAGAGTACTGGAGTGGGCTGCCACTTCCTCCTTCATGGGGATCTTCCAGACCCAGGAATCAAACTGCGGTCTCCTGCATGGCAGACAGATTCTTTACCATCTGAGCCACTTGGGAATCCCATTCTAATCTTCAGACATCATTTATACAGGGGAAGACTGTCTAAAAAGAATTCTTTCTCTCTCTCTCTTTCTTCTTTTTTTCCGTGTCTCTCCACGATGCTTTATGGAATAACCCATTTTCCTTAGGAGATATTGCGCATATTCATTTCATCACACGAGTCTCCTAAAAGCCTTGTATATCCCAGGCTCCGCCTGCACGGAGTGAAAGATTGAAAGAAACAGGCTCCAGGAAGTGTGTGCAATATTTGAAGTGTGTGCTCGTCGCTCAGTGGTGTCTGACTCTGTGACCCCATGGACTGCAGCCTGCGGAGCTCCTCTGTCCATGGGGTTCTTCTCCAGGCGAGAACACCGGAGTGGGTTGCCCGTTTCCTTAGCTGTGGCCAAAGGGGTAACCATGTATGGAAACGATTCAATGTAGCGAATTTGGCAGAGCCTGTCTGTGCTCACAGGGTGTTAACTGGGTCGCCTGCATAGATGCTGAGACGCAGCTGTGGATACGGGGGCATGGATTCTTAGCCTCTTTTTCTCTGCACCACCAACCCCCTCCCACCAACCACCGTGGGTCGCTGACCTCTAATCACGCAGCCGCCCCCCTCATCCCACCCTTTGGCAGCCGCTAAGGACCTGATTATCTATAAATTTATGGGGAGCTGCAGGAACTGGCCTTCCGCTCCCGATAATGTTTTCTGACACATTTCAGGAGCCGCGGTGATGTGCGAGGCATTATGTACGAGGGGCCCGGCGACGGTCCACCGGAGACCTCTGGCTACCGACAGGCTCGCCAGGAAAGCGGTTGCCATGGCAACGTGCCCCACAGCTGTAGTCAGACGAGGAAAAATAGTTTTATGATTATCTCAATGAAGTTTTTTTCTTTTCTTTCTTTCTTTTTTTTTTATTCACTGGAACCTTTTTGTTTGCGATCTCCATCATGTGAGTGTTTCAATAGGATCCTCTCTAAATGGAATATACGTACGAGATGTAATTTCTATAGAGTCGCCGAGGCTCGAACCCGGGTCACCTGTGGATTCTTTACATAGATGTCGTTTCTACTGAGAGATTAAATACTGAAGCGCTGTCTGGAAAGATTCTCCTGTGAACCATGGAGCCAGGATTGGTGGGCAGGAGGGTTGGAGCGTCTTTAAGGAGGAAGTCCCAAAAAGGGGATGGGGAAGATTTAAAGGGAGGGGGGTGGTTGCCCTAAGTGCCTCAGACCTCCTCCCTCCTACATTCTGGCCCACATGCACAGGTACCTGGCCACCCCGGGGTCTTCGGTGGTCTCCCCTCTCCCTGCCTGCCCACCATGCCCTGGAAATAGGACAAAGACCCGTCAGGGTTTGAGAGAGGGAACCTGAGCTGGCCCGTCGGCATCATTCATTGCCTCTCTTTCCTGAAGAGTTTGCTCGCTGGGGAGAAAGGGAAAAAAAAATCCTGTCTGACGTGAGTATGGAATTCATTAGAGACTCCGATCGCCTGTAACACGACCAGCAGTGACAGGTAATTTTGAGCCTTGATTTTTTTTCCCTTTTTTTTTTCCCCTCCCAACTCCCGTGCCTAAGGTCCTGACGGTGCCTCCCTGTTTGTACCAAACTGGAGGTATCTTTGAAAAGGGTCAAGCCTCCATAAACTGTCGTGTGTTGTTGCAAATGGGGGCGAGAGGGATACCACACTCAAAACCCAGGAGGCTGCAACGATTCGGGGGCTGCTGGCAGGGACATCTGGGGGCTTCCCAGGGGGGCTAGTGGGAAAGAATCCGCCTGCTAAGGCAGGAGACGCGGATTCGACCCCTGGGTCTGGAAGATCTCCTGGAGGAGGGCTTGGCAACCCACTCCAGTATTCTTGCCTGGAGAATCCCATGGACAGCGGAGCCTGGTGGGCTGCAGTCAGTGGAGTTGCAAAGAGTTGGACAGGACTGAGGGACTAAGACACACACACACACACACACACACACGGATGAGGAAGGTGCGGATGGCAGCTTCCAGCCACAGCTGGGAAGGTGCATTTGTACAGATTCAAGAGAAAGGCTTTTGGCAGCACCAGGCAACGTTCTTAAGAAGATTCTGCATTTGATACAGCCGTTTCGTGTCTATGACGGTGTCCGACATCGGGAGCAGCAACCAGAGCAAAATCAGAGAGAGACTTGTCTGGAAATGCATTCTGTGTTAAGCCAGCAGAGTCCTGGTAATCGGTGGGGGAGAGTGTGGACTATTCAACACCTGGTCCAGACAGTTTTGTTTGTCCAACTATCTGTGGCGTGGGGGAGTGGGGCTTAGGTCAGATCTTCCTTGAAATCACAAGCAGGAAAATTCCAACTGGAGCGAATTTCCTGGGGTTTCAGTGGCTACGACTCGGAGCTTCTACCACAGGGGACCTGGGTTCGATTCTTCCTGTGGGAACAAAGATAGCATATGTCACGCTGCACAGCCAAAAAAGAAACAAACACAGTCCCAGCTGGAGAACAAACCTAATGTAGACAAACCCAGGTAACTACTAGACAGGCACCTCCTGTAACATCTTTATAAGTGTAGGGCGGAAAAACCCTTTCTCTGTGACCAAGAATGACAGATTTGAGGACGGAACATGCTTAAAGTTACCACACAAACTCCAGTATTGGCCTTCCCTGATGGCTCAGTGGTAAAGATATCCACCTCCCAGCGCAGGAGATGTGTGTTCCATTCCTGGTCCGGGAAGATCCCACATGCCACGGACCCACTGAACCTGTGCATCACAAACCGTGAAGCCTGTGCATCCTGGAGCTGGGCTCCACAAAAAGAGAGGCCACCACAGTGAGAAGCCTTTGCACCACGGCCAGAGAGCAGACCCCGCGCGTCGCCTCCAGAGAAAGCCTGTGCTCAGCAACGAAGACCCAGCACAGCCCAAAATAAATATTAAAAAAAGTATAAAGATAAAAGGAAACCAGTACACTGAGAGCAAATATTAGCATTACACAAAAGTGCGCGGCTTAGTAACCATCACATGTAAAGAGCTGGTGCAGAACAATCAAGAAGACGCAAACCGACTCCATGGAAAAGTGGCAGAAGGACCTCATTCCTTTATCTCACGCGTATTTTTGAGCACCTACTCTGCTAAACAGCCAGGCTGGGGAAGCCCAGAACTCAGACCTGTTGTTCAGTTACCACGTCGTGTCCGACTCTTTGCGGCCCCATGCACTGCAGCACGCCAGGCTTCTGTGTCCCTCACCATCTCCCGGAGTTTGCTCAAACTCATATAAAAGCAGAAATAAAATCTGAGACACTGCCTGGCTTGTTTTCTCCCCGGCATCTGCTTTATCCTGTGCCAGGAAAACACCATTTCTTCTTCTTTTTTTTCATCTGTTCTTCAGCAAAAAGTCACATTTTTACATATTACAAAAAGTAATATTTGTGTTTTCAGAGGTATGTACTATAGTCATTGGAAAAGACCCTGATGCTGGGGAAGATTGGAGACAGGAGGAGAAGGGGGTGACAGAGGATGAGATGGCTGGATGGCGTCACCGACTCAATGGGCATGAGTTTGAGCAAGCTCTGGGAGTTGATGGACAGGGAGGTCTGGTGTTCTGCAGTCCACGAGGTTGCAGAGAGTCGGACATGACTGAGCGACTGAACTGAACTGACTGTAGTCTTAGCTCTGAAGGTAAGATGCCCTGGGTGCAGGTTTTGTTTTCTTAATGGAGGGCTTTCTGCAAACACTTCCTGCTGGAGCGCAGAGCTGACTCATTGGAAAAGACCCTGATGCTGGGAGGGATTGGGGGCAGGAGGAGAAGGGGACAACCGAGGATGAGATGGCTGGATGGCATGACGGACTCAATGGACGTGAGTCTGAGTAAACTCCGGGAGTTGGTGATGGACAGGGAGGCCTGGTGTACTGCGATTCATGGGGTCGCAAAGAGTCAGACACGACTGAGTGACTGAACTGAACTGAGTTATTGGTAGTTGAAGTTTGTGTAGAAATAATTCAGATTTCTAATGTGAAATAATTATGATTAGTAATATAAGTAATATAATTATGATTAGTAATATCAGGCCACTTATTGTGCACTGTAGAACACTGTTGTTCTATAGTTTGTTGTGATATACAACTATATTAGAAGCAGTGGATCCACAGCTGAGAACACGAAGAGACTACAAAAACAGAGGAGCACTAAAGTTGAATCCACAGCAAAATGGTCTGTAGTCTGGAAGTGGGAATAAATCTATTTCTGCTCCTTCTCATACATAGCAGATACGTTGTGAAGTGAAGAAAATGGGATGGCTTTAGCAGGAACTTTATAAGAAGAGCCTTACCTTTGTGTGCAGGGCTTCCCTGGTGGCTCAGATGGTAGAGCATCTACCTGCAACGTGGGAGATCTGGGTTCAATCCCTGGGTCTGGAAAATCCCCTGGAGAAGGAAATGGCAACCCACTCCAGTACTCTGGCCTGGAAAATCCCATGGATGGAGGAGCCTGGCAGGCTCTATGGGGTCACAGAGAGTCAGACATGACTGAGTGACTTCACTTTCCTTCACCATGTATGCTGCAGCAGCTGGGCCTCTTAAAGGCCTGCACAGGTAACAGATGTAAAGCATATGTTTTCTGTTTAATATTATCTTGGACTAGCCATTCACAAACTTCTTTAGGAATCATTGGTCCCTAGTCACAGATTTGCTTGCTGCAACTCTAGTCAAAATGGCCTCAGGCTTAATAATTTTATCCTTTTAAAAAAAGCAAATAATGATCTCTTTACCTATCACTAGCATTATCAGGTTCTCTGTTGTTAATAAAAATTACTCTCTGCTAATTTTTTAATCCCTTTCTATTGTAGCCACCTACAGATAGACTTCATGTGTGATTAAATTCTCCAAGCTTTAGTATACCCATCTATTAAATGAGGATAATAGTAGTAGTTCCTGATTGGTATATCTTAAGGATTAAATACAATAGTGCATTTGAAGTTCTTCACAAAATACCTGGAACATCAAAAATACTCAACAGATGTTTACACATTTGTTTATTACACAATTTATCATTTAATCCATTTGCCTTCATTGAGACAAAATCTCAATGCTTTTTATTGTATTATCTATTTTATGAATTATACAGTAGCCTTTTTTATCCTCTTGGCATACAGTTCTTTGGATTTTTTTGTAGCAAATGAATAGATTCTTGAAATTGCCACCACAATAAGAATACAGAAAATTTCCATATGCACCAAATTATCTTTGCAGTCTGTAATTGTTATCCCTTAACAATCACACCTTTCCCCACTCCTAATCTCTGGAAACCAGTGATCTGTACTTTGTCACTATAGTTTTGCCTTTTTGAGCTGTCATGTAAGTGTAGTTACATATTGTATAACTTTTGATCCTAGCTTCTTTTCCTCAACATAATGATTCAAAGACTCTAGGAAAGTAAATTAGAGCATTTTCCCATATTTAGTTTACAACTTCATTATTTGTGTGAAAATACTGACAAAAGTTTACATATAAAATGCCTTCAGTAATTTTTATTTAAGTTTTGATGAAAATCTTTTAAACAACTTTTTGGTTATTATATAGTCAGCATCAGATTAGCAAATGTCCCTTTGATATTGTTTGGTACTATATATAATACAATATGGAAAAGAACAGGGATTCTTATAGAATGAGTTCTAGAAACAAGTAGATTCTTCAGTTTAGCATATGGATAGAAATGACTTATTTAGTGAGATGTGTATAAGAGACAGCACATACACAGACACACACACAGAGACACACACACACACAAAGACACACACACACATACACAGACACACACACACACAGAGACACACACACATACAAAGACACACACACACATACACAGACACACACACACACACAGACACACACACACACACATACACAGACACAGACACACACACACAGAGACACAGACACAGACACACACACACACACAGACACAGACACACAGAGACACAAACACACACACAGACACACACACACACAGACACAGACACACACACACAGACACAGACACACACACACAGGCACACACAGAGAGACACACACACACATACACACACACAGACACACACATACACAGACACAGACACACACACACAGAGACACACACACACACATACACAGACACACACACACAGACACAGACATACACAGACATACACAGACACAGACACACACACAGAGACACAGACACAGACACACAGACACACACAGAGACACAAACACACACACAGACACAGACATACACACAGACACACACAGACACACACACACAGACACACACAGAGACACAAACACACACAGAGACACACACACACACACAGACACACACACACAGAGACACACACACAGAGACACACACAGACAGACACACACACACACACAGACACACAGAGACACACACAGACACAGACACACACACACAGAGACACACACACAGACACACACACACACACACACACACACACACAAGACACATGCAGGCTTCCGTGATGGCTCAGCTGGTAAAGAATCTGCCTGCAATGCAGGAGACCCAGATTGGATCCCTGGGTGGGGAAGATCTCCTGGAGAAGGAAACAGCAACCCACTCCAGTGTTCTTGCCTGGAGAATCCCATGGACAAAGGAGTCTGAGGGGTTACAGTCCATGGGGTCACGACGGTCAGAGACAGCTGAGCAACTAATACTTTCCCTTTTTACTTTCATATAGATATATGAATTGTTGCGATATGTTATATTTTATTATATAATATAAATTGATACATAGTAATAAATTTGAAAAGATGCTGGGATTATACAGAAAGATAAAGACTTCTTTTCGGCCACACGGGATTATAGTTCCGTGACCAGGGATGGAAACCGGGCCCCCTACAGTGGAAGCCTGGCATCCTAAGCGCCAGACCGCCAGGTGAGTGCCAACGCAAACCACTTTTGGGGAGTGGATTTCAAAACTGCTCATTTTTCCCCCTTCCCTGGGAGATGCTTTAGTGCAAAGATTCGGGCTGTTTTAATACAGTCCTGAATGAATCCTTTTGTCCTTTTAAGTTCTGTTTCTATTTGGGGGTCTACCTGGTTTCGCTCCCTCTTCAGGGCTGATAAACTGCAAAACAGAGAGAATCTTTTCTTCTCTTACCGGGCAAAGCGGACGCACGATTGCTTTCTAAATGCAGAGAAACCGTGGGCCTGTTTCCAGCAGCGCCGGGAGATTGTATTAGCAATGGACAGACCGATGGTCTTCAGCTTTCTAAACGACAACATCGCTTTCTGCCTGCCTCCTATCGGAATCCTGGTCCCGGGAGGCACAGATTAAGGGGCTTCATTTTCCTTCTGAGAAAACAACCCTCGTGCTCTTGAAGCTAAAACTCAGGGGTTTTGGGGGGGCACACCGGTCCCCACAGATGGCGTGTCCATCCCTCACCACCCCGACCCTGGAAGCCCATTTAAAGTTTCTCCAGTGACCCACATGCCAGAGAGAGAGCTAGTTAATCGGCCCCTGAGGATAAGAGATTTCTGGGGATGATGGCTCACTGGGATTTCATCACAAGTGTGAACCCATCTGGCCAAGAGACTCCCCGGAGACCACAGATCAAGAAAAACACACTCAGGACAGAAAAAGTGTGTTGGCGTTTCCATGCACAGAGGGGCAGGTCTGCAAGGGGCCCAGGACACCCAAGAGACAGGCACAGGGCGTGTGGCCTGCACGCCGCGCTGGAGAAACGAGTCAGAAAGAGTTAAGCGATGAAACCAAGAGGCGAGGGCCATTAAAACCCAGAACGCTGGAGGCAGTGGGCGCCCCTTCCTGGACTCCGAGCCCGTCCCCGGGTCTGACAGCTGCTTCAGTCACCTCCAGGGCAGAGGGTAAGGCGGATTTCTGCAATTCTCCCCTTTTTAATTGATAGGTAGAACTTTGCGGGAGATGATAGAATAAGGCCACCTCTGACTCGCTCCGGCGCTTGTCGTAACACCTGGGATTTCTGTCTTCTCCTAAATGAAGACGGGGCAAAAATGAGGCTGCATAGCACGCGATGCCAGTCGCACGCAGAGTCTGTCACGGGCAAAAGCTGCCAAGACACGGAGAGGCTTCGTGCCTGATTAGGACCGCAGCGGGCGGGCGGAAACGAGGGATCAGAGCTGACTGCTAAAGGCACAGGGTTCCCTTCTGGGGGTGATGAGAATGTTCTCAAACCGACCGCGACAACGGTTGTCCTGAAACCCACAGAGCTGTTCCTTTCAAATGGGTGAATGGTATGCTCCATGAATGACACCCCAATCAAGGTATTTTGCAAAGAGAGAGACTCCGTGAAATGCAAACCACTGATGGAAGCCATTTGCAAAAATTTTTTAAGAGATGAGGTTCAGAGGGTGAGGACAAATGTGTTAAAGATCAGGAGACAGGGACCCACTACCATTTCTTGCAGGCGCTCAGTTCCGTGGGCCGCACAGGGCGGTCTCTACGGCAGGCGTGCGGGGGTCCGAGCGGCTTCCAGAGCCTGGGTGCGTGTGGCTGAGATGGGGTGCTCAGAGGATTAACTTCCTCCAAATGGGCCACTCTCATCCCCATCCCACATCCAGTTGCTTTTTTTGTTCACCCAGCTTCTAATGTGAACTGCCGTCAAAATGACTCATGGATGGCCGTTATACCCAGATTTTGATGTTACTGGTGTTTTTTTCTCTCTCTTTTTTTTAAACCTAATTATAACTTACCTACAGACTGCCTGCAACCCTGATGGACTCAAAGCCAGGTGTTAAGGAGACATTGTTACTTTTCTTTTTTCCTGTTGGTGAAACACAGGAAGGCACAGTTAGCCTTCAGAAGTTAGAAACATACCGGAAATGGGTTGCTATTACTGTGTGGTTGGGAAAAGTCGCAAAAAAAGTCCAAAATGTTTCAGGTGTGTGGACACTTAACCTCCCTCAGCCGCCCAAAGGCACACTCCCAGCAGATGTATCCAGAATCTGAAAGGTCTAAATTAAATATGCACCGTTTTCAAAAAAAATTAAAAAATAAAAAACACCAGCTGGTGCCTCAAACGATAAAGAATCTGCCTGCAGTACAGGAGACCTGAGTTCTATCCCTGCGTCAGGAAGATCCCCTGAAGAAGGAATCAGCAACCCACTCCAGTATTCTTGTGTGGAGAATCCCATGGACCGAGGAGCCTGGCAGCTCTACAGTCCATGGGGTTGCAAGAGCCAGACATGACTGTTGTTATTTTAACTCTTGCTTTTTTCAGATAAAATGAAGAAAGGGAAATTTTTGATTGAGTGGGGAAATCCGTGGAGTCTAAGAAGAGTAGTTCTTCCTGACATGCGTGCCCTTTGGCGTGTGTGAATTTTTTTTTTAATTTATTATTTTGGTTGAGCGGTGTGGGGTGCGGGGTCTTAGTTCCCTGACCAGGGTTTGACCTCGTGTCCTGTTGCCATGGAAGCACAGAGTCCCAGCCACTGGACCACGAGGGAAGTCCTCCCTTTGATATTTGTAACGATTTTGTGGCTTACGGGCAAAGCTGGGCACACACAGTCCGCGTGGGAAGTTGTCAGAGCTGTATACGGACGTCATCAACATGTTCTGTATTATCTGGGCTTTTTAAAAAATGCGGTTTTGAGTGTCAAGACTCTTGAGAGTCCCTTGGACAGAACGAGCTCCAACCAGTCCATCCTAAAGGAAATCAGCCCTGAATATTTGTTGGAAGGACTGATGCTGAAGCTCCAATGCTTTGGCCACCTGATGTGAAGAGCTGACTCACTGGAAAAGACCTTGATGCTGGGAAAGATTGCAGGCGGGAGGAGAAGGGGATAACAGAGGATGAGACGGTTGGATGGCATCAGCAACTTGATGGACGTGAGTTTGGGTGAACTCGGAGATGGTGAGGGACAGGGAGGCCTGGCGTGCTGCAGTCCACAGGGTCACAAAGAGTCGGACGGGATGGAGCAACAACAGGCTTTATCAAGCCACTGATGTAAAGACACACTCTCCTTCAGAAGAGGGACAGTTTTTCTGAGACCTCCTGTCTGGGCGTTTGCCCAGAACTTGTCCTCCGGACCCCACTGCTCCTCTGTCCGGGTGGCAGGAAGCCCTTGACCGCCAGGGTCCTTCAAAGCTCTCTCAGAATTGTCAGCCTGGCGGCATCGTCTTGCTGACAACCAGGCAACAGAGAAGCTCGTCGGAAGCGGGGTTCCTGGGTTTGCCCGGTGGTCCAGGGGTGAGGAATCCGCCTGCCAGTGCAGGGGACACGGGTTCGATCCCTGGTCCAGGGGAGATTCCAACACACCACGGGAAGACCAAGCCTGTGGGCCACAATGGAGCCTGAGGGACACACCCACCGAAGCCGAGGCCCCTAGAGCCCGTGGCCCCAAACAGAAGCCACCGCGAGGAGAAGCCCGCTGGTTGCAAGGGGGCAAGCCCGCATGCAGTTAGGAAGGCCCAGCCCAGCCCAAAATAAGTTTAAAAAAATGAATAAAAGAGAGACGACTTACTTGTTGGGACAGGAGGCTCCCCATCCTTTTGTCTTGTTGAGTCCTCGTGAGAAATTCACAGGACACTCCAGGACTGGAGGGGCTGGGGTGTCAGCCCAACAGGACCCCGCACCCAGCCCGTGAGACACCCACCGGTCAGAGGACCCCCCCACCCTGCCCTGCCTTGGTTCGAACTGCGTCCTCCCAGCTGAGACTGCAGCCGGCTTTCCAGCCTCGGTCCATCATCCACAGCCCACCTGAGTCTGCATTTCCTTTCATTTGGGGCAATGGTGTTGGCTGAGGGTCGGCACACCTCCCAGTTATTGGAAGAACGTGTTTCACACGATCACCTTTGTTACACTGACGGTCAGAGGGAATGGCTTGAATGCCCATGAATGACAACCGGGAATCAAGACCCTGCCCATACTGTCTCTTTCCTTCCCCCGCCCGTCACCCCTGAAATGTTTGGGGGTGTCGCGTGGGGTAGCCTGTGAGCTCAGCTTCACACAAATGAATTTTAAATGTTTCAGATGTTCCTGGCGCTGGAAGGAGCCGGGGCCTGGAGCCGAGGGGAAAAAAAAAAACCGACAAATTAACAGTCTGCTCTATTTTTGTCTCGTTTAGAGTACTTTCCCCCAGAAGATTGTAGGCTGCTTAAATTGAAGTTGCGGTTGTTGTTTTTTTTTTTTTTTTTTTTTTTTTAAGGCAGCTGTGTCTAGAGGCTTTGCCAGAAAAGTCCTCTAGGTGTCTTCTTGAGGCCGGATGTTTGCATGTTTGGGGAGGAGGACTTGGGGTAAACAATGGGCCTGGAATGCGGGAGACCTGGGTTCGATCCCTGGGTGGGGAAGATCCCCTGGAGGAGGGCTGCCTGCCCTCCTCCAGGGGTCTTGCCTGGAGAATCCCACAGATAGAGAAGCCTGGTGGGCTACAGTCCAGGGGGTCACAGAGAGCCAGACATGACTGAGCGACCAGCACTTCCACCTTCCCCTCCACGGTGGGGAGTGCTCCGCAAGCAGCTGACCA
This sequence comes from Aepyceros melampus, assembly GCA_006408695.1. Lineage (NCBI taxonomy): Eukaryota > Metazoa > Chordata > Mammalia > Artiodactyla > Bovidae > Aepyceros > Aepyceros melampus. The sequence continues at coordinate 248,892 of SJXQ01005261.1, forward strand.
CGTACACCCACCTTCCCCTCCACGGTGGGGACTGTTCTGCAAACAGCTGACCACAAGCACCCACCTTCCCCTCCACGGTGGGGAGTGCTCCGAAAACAGCTGACCACTGCACCCACCTGCAGGGACGGCTGCAGGCAGCTTAGGCTGGCCACGACGGGGATCCTTCTTCATGCATCAAACAGCCTGTTCCTAGACACGCCCCCTGACACCCAGACCCAAAAGCACGTTCACAGAGAACCATGCATCTCCCAGACCCTGGTTTGGGTGCTTATCTGCAGGCAGATATGGAAATCCATAAACAGGGCCTGCTTCTGAAATAGTCACACACATTTTAATCTACCCACGTTTAAAAATCAGGCGAGCAAGCGTGTTTTAAAAGCGAGCGCCTCACATTGACCAGACTGGCAGCTGGGGTGGGAGGGGAGTTTGGGGGAGAATGGATACATGTGTATGTATGGATGGCTGAGTCCATTCACTGTCAGCCTGAAACTATCACAACATTGTTAATCAGCCACAGTCTAGTAGATAATAAAGTTGTTTTTTCTAAAGGCTGTAATTGATCCATTATTGATACTATGTATAAAATAGATAACTAAAGAGAACCTGCTGGACAGCACAGGGAGCTCTGCTCAATTCTCTGTAATAACCTTATGGTCACCAGGGGGAAGGGTGGGGGAAGGGATAGTCAGGGAGTCTGGGATGGACATGGACACACTGCTGTATCTCACATGGAGAACCAGCAAGGCCCTGCTGGACAGCACAGGGAGCTCTGCTCAATTCTCTGTAATAACCTTATGGTCACCAGGGGGAAGGGTGGGGGAAGGGATAGTCAGGAAGTCTGAGATAGACATGGACACACTGCTGTATTTAACATGGAGAACCAGCAAGGACCTGCTGTTCAGCACAGGGGACTCTGCTCAATATCATGAGGCAGCCTGGATGGGAGGGGAGTTTGAGGGAGAATGGATACGTGTACATGTAAGGCTGAGTCCCCTCTCTGTCTATCTGACACTATCCCAACATAGTTAATCAGCTATACCCAAATACAAAATAAAGTTTAAAAAAAAAATGGGCACACAGGTATAGATATTCCATGCTCACAGACCTCAATCCCACGAAAATCTCTCTGTTTGAGATTGCATCGACTGTGGATAACCCTCAAGATCAGTCCAACGTTCACTTTCTGTCTATATTGGTGGTTTTTCTGGGAGACACACAACTGCTGTTGGTCTGCGTGAATGAAGTGTGAACCCCTCAGTGTCTGTAAACTCTGGAGCTGCTACCCGCTTCCCCGGGGAGGCAAGAATATGTCCTTTTGAAAATAACTTTAAAATAAGTGCGTAAAGTACTAACATCACGACGACGCTTTATGAGTTCACTTGTTGTGACTTCTGCTATTTTTCTCTTACAGGGAAAGGTGTTTAAGGTTCCAGTGTGTGGCATGCATAAAATGTTCGTGTCGTTCCTGGAACCACCAGAGAGAGGCCCAGGACCCAGCAATGCCCAGGCGAAGTATGCTTAGAGACACGTCCGTGGTCAGGACGCCCTAAGAGCTTTCTCCTCTGGGCTGGAATGTATTAGGTACTGTGCTTGTGATTCTGGAGAAGGGAATGGCGACCCACTCCAGCATTCTTGCTGGAGAACCCCACGGACAGAGGAGCCTGGCGGGCTACAGTCCACGGGGTCGCAAGGGGTCGGACACGACTGAGCAACTGAACACTTCATGCTTCTAACATCTCCTGGACAGCTGAGCTGACTGTGCCGCTTTGGGTAAACACCTCTGTAATTTCTTTCGCATCACGGGGCCAACATATCAGAGCTTCAGCTTCAACATCTGTCCTTTATAAATATTCAGGACTGACTTCCTTTAAGATTGACTTGTTGGATATCCTTGCAGTGCGAAGAGCTGACTCATTGGAGAAGACCCTGATGCTGGCAAAGATTGAGGGCAGGAGGAGAAGGGGACGACAGAGGATGAGATGGCTGGATGGCACCACCGACTCAAAGGACATGTGTTTGGGTGGACTCTGGGAGTTGGTGATGGACAGGGAGGCCTGGCGTGCTGCAGTCCATGGGGTCGCAAAGAGTCGGACACGACTGAGCAACTGAACTGAGTTTCTTTCGGGCGATTCTTTTCCCAGTGATTGCCACCCCATGGCAGGCGTCAGAGGAGCCCGGACGATGCTGATGATGTTGGTGACTGACTGACATCCGAGGGTAGTGGTCCTCAGGCCAGGAGGGATCAGGAGTCCGTCATGGACAGAGAGCGGGAGGCACGGGGCAGGGAACGCTGATGCTGCGTGAAGGCGCCGAGGCTTCCTTCACCCAGAACTGTCTGTCACTTCGGGTGCTGCCAAGGCGCCTGGGACTCAGGTCGGTCGGAAGCACGGCTGCCACAGGGCCCCGAAATGAAGAGGGAGAAATTAGAGCAATTATCCATCTTAACGAGCCCGGCGTCTCTTGTGTTGTCATTCATGAGGTACAAAATATGCAGCCGGGATTTTCTGCCCGTGGCGTTTTCTTAAACAGGATTTCACAGGCAAATAAAAATAGATCCCCACGAAAAGACTTGTTTGGGAGAAGCTTTCGGTTGTGGGAGGCAGGGCAGAGGAGGCTTTCAAACAGGGTGGAGAGAGACGGGGAGGGTGGGCACGGTTTGCACGACTCTGAGCGCCCCCACCCCGGTGTGTTTTCCAAGCACCAGCAGAAGCGTTTTATCTGCGGACAGTCTCTGCGTCTCGCAGGGCCCGGCCGGGGCTGCCGCGCGTGGCCAGCACACAGCTTCTGCCTGACTTTTCCTCAGCTGTCTCTCTGTCCAGCCGCCAGTGGGTCATAGAGACGGCTGTCACCACCCTTGTCGTTTCATCAAGCTCTGAGAGTGTCAACTGTGACTTAGGACATGGCGGAGGTTTTCTTGTTAAACTTTTTATTTCGTATTGGAGTGTAGGCGATTAACAACCTTGTGATGGATTCAGGTGGATAACAAAGGGACTCAGCCATCCGTACACACGTACCCATTCTCCCCCAAACTCCCCTCCCTTCCAGGCTGCCACGTGACACTGAGCAGAGTTCCCTGTGCTGTCCAGCAGGTCCTTGCTGATTCTCCGTGTTCAGTACAGCAGTGTGTCCATGTCCATCCCAGACTCCCTAACTGTCCCTTCCCCCACCCTCCCCCACCTCTGCCACCGTAAGTTCCTTCTCTAAGTCTGTGAGTCTCTTTCTGTTTTGTACCTAAGTTCATTGGTATCGTTTCTTTTCAGACTCCACACATAAGGGATGTCATACAATATTTCTTGTGTGTCTTGCCTTCACTCAGCAGAACATGGCAAAGCTGGATTAGGGGGAGATGGCTCTGTAAACAACAGGTTGAAAGAGGTTATTAATGCTCAGAAGTTCTCAAATGCAACAAGCTCAGCAGAAACACGTTAAGCCCTCAGCTGCTTTGGCCACTCTGCTGTTGCTGTTCAGGCATGTCTGACTCTCTGGGACCCCATGGACTGCAGCACGCCAGGCCTCCCTGTCCATCACCAACTCCCAGAGTTTATTCAAACTCATGACCATCGAGCTGGTGACGCCATCCTACCATCTCATCCTCTGCCGACCCCTTCTCCTCCCGCCTTCAGTCTTTCCCAGCATCGGGGTCTTTACCAGTGAGTCAGCTGTTCCCATCAGGTGGCCAGAGTATTGGAGCTTCAGCTTCAGTCCTTCCACTGTGCTCACCACAGACTGCATGACCTTCAGGGTGACCTGCTGGTGGGTTTAAAAATAGGAAGGGGCTCAGAATCCATCCCCAGGCTGCAGAGCACCTGTTGCTTGTAGCACGAGCTGCTTTTGACTTGATGATGTCATCGGTCGGGGGGCAAATCGCAGGATGGCTGAGCAAAACCATGATAAGGATCCTTTCGTGAATAAAGAGTTTTATGATTCTCAACGTGTACTTTTGAGAATTGCTTTAAACTGTCCCAAGGAGGCAACGATTCTTGCCTCTTGCCTGTCGCCTCGGCTACCCCTGCCCCAAGCCCTGCATTCATCTCCATCTCTTCCTATAACCTCAGATTCTGCTGAGTCACCCAGCTTGCCCCGAGGGGAACACTGACTCTCAGCTCCCCCGTCGGCAGTTGGGGCTTTGTGCTAACCACCAGCTTCCCTCAAGACAGGGACCCCCCCCAAGGTCACATCTGGCCTCAGGGCCAGTTTCCCCTTTTCCAAGTTGAGAAAAACAAAAGAAAAATCCTTCCTGTCTTTCTTGCCTAAAATGTATGCAATTAGCACACGCCCCACTTGCAGAAATTTGCTATTTCTTTTGCTTGGAGAGAGAATGCTTTTGAGACGAGGGGTGTCTGTCTGCCTCTGGGGTGGATGAGTCTGCAGTAGTTGGTGCCTAAAGGCTCTTTGCTAAAGACTCTTCTGGGGAATTCCCTGGTGGTGCAGTGGTTAGGGTTCTCTGCTCTGCCTGCTGAGGGCCCAAGTTCAAACCCTGGTCAGGGAGCTAAGATCCCGCAGTCTGCAAGGCCAAAAATAAATTTAATAAAGGTAAATGAAATGAAATAAAACAGTCTTCTTATTGTAGCCACGGGTTCTGGGAAACAGACTCACTCAGAAGGACAACGCAGATCGTGGAGCGCAGTTGATTACACCAGCGGGCCCCAGGCAGAGTCTCCTCTTAGCCAAGGACCCCGACCAGTGTTTGTGAAAACCTTATATACCGTTAAGCGTCCGTGCCCAAACCCACCTCCCCAAATTCCCTGAAACTAGTCTGAACAAAGGAAAAAGAAAGATACAAAGTTAACCCGTGATTCGTGATTCGTATGCCTTTAGCCCAGGTAGTTAACAGTGGACAATTATCAATAGGCCTGTGGTCAAAGCCCAATAAGCAGAATACAATGCATGATACTATTCACTTACACAGATAATTAGGGTATCCTTTTAGGCGATGGAGAGCCCCGGGGCTCTTCCATGGGGTGGGGTGGGGGGGGGCTGGATTTTCAGTTGGTAGGTCGTTTCCATAGATACTGGCCATAGAGCTCAAAGTCCATAGTCTGGCCCGAGAAAGAGTCCTGCTTTCAAGACAAAGCCTGTTCTGTCTGTTTCTTCCTTCATTCTGGGACACATCTGGGACACATGGAAAGATAATACGGAACTGGTAGTGAAAGCTGGACTATAAAGAAAGCTGAGCACCGAAGAACTGATGCTTTTGAACTGTGGTGTTGGAGGAGATCTTGAGAGTCCCTTGGACTGCAAGGAGATCAACCAGTCCATCCTAAAGGAGATCAGTCCTTGGTGTTCATTGGAAGGACTGATGCTGAAGCTGAGACTCCAATCCTTTGCCCACCTGATGCAAAGAGCTGACTCATTGGAAAAGACCCTGATGCTGGGAAAGATTGAAGGCAGGAGAAGAGGGTGACAGAGGATGAGATGGCTGGATGGCATCACTGACTCGATGGACCTGAATTTGAGCAATCTCTGGGAGTTGGTGATGGACAGGGAGGCCTAGTGTACTGCAGTCCATGGGGTCGCAAAGAGTCAGACACGGCAGAGCGACTGAACTGAACTGAACTAAACTGGTAAAAGGTCTTCAAAGTGTTGAGTATGAGAGGGAGAAAAAGAATTGGAAAAATGTGTGCCTAAAACCGTCTCTCCCATATTCTTGTATTAGCTTCTCTGAAGCCCGCAAAAGCAGCTCTCGGAATGTTAGGAAGGACTGGATCCGTTTTTCCCACATCTGGTTAGAAATTCATAGCTTTTTCCCTCCTTTTTTTTTCCTTCTTCTTCTATTAACATGTGGCATGCCTTGCTTAACTTTCAAATATTAACCCAACCTCGCATTTCTGGGATAAACCAGTTTTGGCCATGGTGTGTCATCTTTTTAATGTATACACTTTTGAATTCGACTTGCTGGTATATTTTGTTAAGGATTTCTGTATCTGATTCTGTATATTGGTCTGTAATTCTGTTTTTTTGTAAAATCTTGTCTGATTTTGTGTTCAGTGATTAAAGCCTCATGGAACAAGTGAGGAATTGTCCCGTCTGCGTTATCCTTGAAAGAGTTTGTGAAGGTCATTTTTCTTCCCTGTGGTACACTTCGCAAGGCAGCGTGGGCCTGGAGGTTCCTTTCAGTTCAGTTCAGTTCAGGCGCTCAGTCGTGTCCGACTCTTGCGACACCATGAATCGCAGCACACCTGGCCTCCCTGTCCATCACCAACTTCTGGAGTCCACCCAGACTCACGTCCGTTGAGTCGTGATGCCATCCAGCCATCTCATCCTCTGCCGTCCCCTTCTCCTCCTGCCCCCAATCCCTCCCAGCATCAGAGTCTTTTCCAATGAGTCAGCTCTTTGCATGAGGTGGCCAAAGTACTGGAGTTTCAACTTTAGCATCATTCCTTCCAAAGAAATCCCAAGGTTGATCTCCTTAAGGATGGACTGGTTGGATCTCCTTGTAGTCCAAGGGACTCTCAAGAGTCTTCTCCAACACCACAGTTCAAAGGCATCAATTCTTCGGCGCTCAGCCTTCTTCACAGTCCAACTCGCACATCCATACATGACCACAGGAAAAACCATAGCCTTGACTAGACGGGCCTTAGTCGGCAAAGTAATGTCTCTGCTTTTGAATATGCTATCTAGGTTGGTCATAACTTTTCTTCCAAGGAGTAAGCGTCTTTTAATTTCATGGCTGCAGTCACCATCTGCAGTGATTTTTGGAGGTTCCTTTATGGCCATGCTATTAATTATAACACCAATGTCTTTATGATGTCTGTCTATTCATATATAACTATTCATGTTTTCTAGTTCTCCTTCTGTTAGCTTTGGTAACTTACATCTTTCAAGGATGTATTTCACCTCAGTGATTGAGTTCATTAGTAAAAACATTGATACTGTTCCCTTGTGGTCCTTTTTTTTAAAAAAAATTTTTTTATTTGGCTTATAGTTAATTTAAAATGTTGCATTAGTTTCTGCTGTACAGCAAAGTGAATTATATATATATATATATATATCAACTCTTTTTGAGGTTCTTTTCCCATATAGATCATTACAGAGTAGGGACTAGAGTTCCCTGTGCTATGGAGCAGGTCTTTACTCAGTTCAGTTCAGTGGCTCAGTCGTGTCCCTCCCTTTCTGAACCCATGCACTGCAGCACGCCAGGCCTCCCTGTCCATCACCAACTCCCAAAGCTTGCTCAAACTGATGTCCATCGTGTTAGTGATGCCGTCCAACCATCTCATCCTCTGTTGTCCCCTTCTCCTCCTGCCCTGAATCTTTCCCCAATCAGGGTTTTTTTCAAATGAGTCAGTTCTTCACATCAGGTGACCAAAGTATTGGAGCTTCAGCTTCAGCATCAGTCCTTCCAGTGAATATTTAGGACTGGTTTCCTTTAGGGTGGACTGGTTGGATCTCCTTGCAGTCCAAGGAACTCTCAAGAGTCTTCTGTAACACCACAGTCCAAAAGCATCAATTCTTCGCCACTCAGCTTTCTTTACAGTCCAACTCTCACATCCATACATGACTACTGGAAAAACCATAGCCTTGACTAGACGGACCTTTGTCAGAAAAGTAATGTCTCTGCTTTTTAATATGCTATCTAGGTTGGTCATAACTTTCCTTCCAAGGAGCAAGCGTCTTAATTTCATGGCTGCAGTCACCGTCTGCAGTGATTTTGGAGCCCGAAAAATAAAGTCTGACACTGTTGTTTCCCCACCTATTTGCCATGAAGTGTTGGGACCGGATGCCATGATCTTCGTTTTCTGAATGTTGAGCTCTAAGCCAGCTTGTTCACTCTCCTCCTTCACTTCCGTCAGGCGGGCCTGAGTCGTCTCTCTCATACACAGCAGTGTGCGTATGCCAATCCCAGTCTAAAGACAGCATCCCTCCCCGTCGCTCATCCCCTGGGGACCGCAGCTTTTCTCCTGCAGCTGCGACCCCACTTCTGTTGCGTAACTGAGTTCATTGGCGCCACTGTTTAGGTTCGACGTGTAAGTGACATCGTATGACATGTGTCTTTGTCTGTCTGACTTACTTCACTTCGGAGGGCAGTGCTAAGTCCATCCATGTGATATTTCATTCTTTTTCCTGGCCACAGAGTGTTCCATTGTACACTGTACACGTACATCTTCTTTACACAACTCAAAGAACACACACAAACATACACAAACACACACACAAACTCATACACACACACACACAGACACACACACACATACATACACACAGACACAGACACACAGACACAGACACACACCACACACACATACATACACACAGACACACACACAGACACACACACACACAGAGACACACACACACACATACATACACACAGACACACACAGACACACACCACACACACATACATACACACAGACACAGACACACACACACACACCACACACACATACACACAGACACACACACAGACACACACAGACACACACAAAAGCACACATACATATACACACACATACACACACCACACACATATACACACAGGCACACACCACTCACACCACACACACATACCACACACACACACACAGAGGCACACATACACACAAACACACACACAGACACACACACACACACAGAGCATCTTCTCATCAAAGTCTGGGCAAGCGTGCAGCCCTGTGCTTTCTCCAGAGGGAGGAGGCGGCCTGGCCTCTGAGCCCCTCCTGTCTCTCGCCAGCTGTCCCTGCAGCCTTGAAAGTGAAAGTCACTCCATCTTGTTTGACTCTCTGTAGTCCATGGGTGTCTCCAGGCAGGAATCCTGGAGTGGGTAGCCCTTCCCTCCTCCAGGAGACCTTCCCAATTCACAGATGGAATCGAGGTCTCCCACACTGCAGGCGGGCTCTTTACCAGCTGAGCGCCTTGGGGGTGCTCTAACTCTCTTGCCCCCCTCCCCTGACCTGGATGCAGACAGAATCCAGGCTCTGCTCTCAACAGGAGGACCTGGGAGGATCCTATCCAGCCAGTTGTGCCTTGAAGCCACAGGAACCCAAACTGCCCCCCTTCTGCTCTGCTCTGGGGCATCTCTCTTCACTTGTACCCCCAAAAGCTGCCTTTCTGATCCTCACACAAGCCCCAGGAGTCTGGGAAATAAAGGGCAATTTAGAACTGGAGGGGGTGGTGATGGTGGGAGGGGTGGTGCTTTCCCCTGTCCACATTTCTCTAGCCTCCCCCAGCAATCTCCTTCCCTCTCGCCATCAGAGTGACAGCGGAGAGGAGAAATAGACCCAGGGGCCACAAGCCAGCTCCAGGGCCACATCAGCAGCACAGAGCTGTGCCTTTCAAGCCAAGGATCTGGCACAGGTGGAGTGAGTAAGTGTTCACCGCTCAGTCGTGCCTGACTCCTTGTAAACTGCAGCCGAGCAGGCTCCTCAGTCCATGGGGTTCTCCAGGCAAGGATACTGGAGTGGGTTGCCATGCCCAAGGACGAATAAGCGAATGAGTGAATAAGTGAATGAGTGAATCAATAAATCAGTGAACAGATGAACAAATCAGTGCAGGAATGAATGAGTGAGAGAATGAATGAAATGAATGAGTGAGTGAATGAATGAAATGAATGAGTGAGTGAATGAATGAGTGAATGAGTGAATGAATAAATTCCTGAGTGAATGAATAAAATGAATAAGTGAATGAATAAATGAGTACATAAATGGGTGAGTGAATAAATGAATGAGTGAATAAACAAATGAGTGAATGAATGAAATGAATGAGTGAATAAGTGAGTGAATGAGTGAGTGAATGAATGAGCAGATGAACAAATAAGCGCAGGAATGAATGAGTGAGTGAATGAATGAGTGAATG
>SJXQ01005261.1:279412-306169 GCA_006408695.1 Aepyceros melampus
TGAAGATGCCAGCGCTTGGGTGCGCGCGGTCTTATTCGCTGCCACGGCGGGAAGAGTCTCATCGGAGGAGCTCCGGGACGCCCCCGCCCCAGTCCCAGTGGATTCCGTGTGGACTCGGGCCTCCGGAAGCAGCGACTCCCTCCTGGGCCGGCCCGCGCACCCCCGTCCCCCTGCCCTTCCTGAAAGGTAGCAATAACGAAGCGCATTCGACGCGGCCTGGGCAAGCGGATGCTGCTCACCGGGGACCTCGGGGTGTCAGCTGGGGCCGTCCCGGGGAGGGCCGGCGGCCCGCCCGCCCCCTGTCGCCCTGCCCGCGTTGGGCCCCGGCGCGCCGGATTCCTTGGGCCGCACAGCAGGCGACTTGATAACTTTTCCCCCGGTCTTTTCGATTCCCCCCTCGAATGGACACTCTCTGGCTGTTCTGCAGAATTCAGATGCGGAAAGGACTTGCAACCGGGACAGAGGGGCACGGTGGTTTAAGGTATAATAGTAATAACTGATAAAGCATCCACCCTAGTGACATGCAATGACGTGCAGGAAAGTGCAATATTGTAAATATTATAGATTAAAAAAAAAAGAAAGCTGTCCACTCTTGACCCTGTCACCTCCGGACTTTGAAGGGCATTACCTCCGAGCCCCCCACCTCCACTCTGCATGCTGCGGGCCCAGTGCCAGGATGACCGGGGCAGGAGGGGAGTGCTTGCCGGTGGCGGAAGTGCGTTGGGTGTGGCTTGAGATGAGAACCAGGATGGGGGTGGGGGGTGGGAGCGCCAGGAAGTGAGGGCGGGGAAGGGGCTGAGCTGTTTCTGGGACGCCTCCTCCAGGCAGGCAGTTTTAAGAGAGGTTTTTTTTTTTTTTTTTTAAGGTGTGGGGCTCCCCTGGCGGCTCAGTTGGGAAAGAACCTGCATGCCAGTGCAGGAGACGCGGGTTCGATCCCTGGGTGGGGAAGATCCCCTGGAGGAGGAAATGGCAGCCCACTCCAGTGTTCTTGCCTGGAGAATCCCATGGACAGAGGAGCCTGGCGGGCTACAGTCCATGGGGCCGCTCAGAGTCCAAGATGACAATGTGGCTTTCACTTTCTTTCATTTTTCCAGGGGTAGCCAGGTCTAGCCTTTCTTTCCTTCCTTTTTCCCCCTCTTGTCCACGGGTTTCCCCTCCCCGCCTGTTGTGTGAACATCAGACAGCTCTGTTTCAGCAACAGGTCAGAGGCGGTGGGGCGAAGTCGCCTGACACCGTGTATCCACAGTGTTGGGGTTCCCAGGTTGAGTTGGGGCGATGGGCTTTGCACGTGCTGTGTGAGGTTGGGTTCAGGGGAGTGTGGTACTGGCCGTGCACCCTTGCTGGGCTTGTCTACCTCGAAAATGTGCGTTTCTGTCTTTTTTTCCCCCCTCTGTTTGTTTGCCTTAGTCAACCCAGGCGTGCCCACACAGAACTTGCTACCTAGTTCTGCAAAGCCGAGCCGGTCCACTTTCTAAGCCAGCTTAACCGCTTTTGGGTCTTGCTGACCGTTTTCCCTTACTCCTTCATTTGGGTACATTTCTTAAGGAAAAAATTTTCCCCTTCCGTGTAAGGGAAGACATTCCACCTTTGCACTGACCTGAAATGTAGATTCATTTACAGCATCAGAAACTCTTTTAATCAAAAGGCCCCCTCAACATAGAATTTTTTTTCTCTAATTTTGAAATTTCAACTAAAGCTCTGAGATGATGAAGAGAGAGACGGGGTTAAAAAAAAATTGCATATTTTTAAATCGCTCGCAAGCCTCGCTCTCAGCATTCATGGCATTATGGAATTTGCCTGGTATGTGCAGTTCTCCTGAAAGGTTGTGAATTCTTTCCTTTTTTTTTTTTTTTTTTAAAGTCCTCTCCATGGGATTTTTCCAGCAAGAATACTGAAGTGGCTTGCCATGTCCTTTTCCAGGAGATCTTCCCAACCCAGGGATTGAACCTGGGTCTCAGGCATGGCAGGCGATTTCCTTAACAATTGAGCCACCAAGAAAGTCCATGTAAGTTGCAACTTTGCTTCACATTGTTTACAAAATGCCTTGGCTCAGATGGTAAAGAATCTGCCTGCAATACAGGAGACCCAGGTTCAGCTCCTGGGTCAGGAAGATCCCCTGGAGGACGGCGTGGCAGCCCCCTCCAGTATTCTTGCCTGGAGAATCCCATGGACAGAGGAGCCTGGTGGGCTACGGTCCTTGGGGTCGCAAAGAGTGGGACAGGCCTAAGCGACTGACACTTTCAAATGAGCCTCTACTGTCCTAGAATCAAAGGCAGAGGTTGGAGGTGAAATGTGTTTGTGCGATTTTTTTTTTTTTGAAGGTTTATCATGCATCCATTGTAGTTAAACATTGACTCCCCACACATGAGGTCTGGTTTGGCAGAGAGCTGCCCGCTGGGAGGCTGGGAGGCCTGCCGGATTGGGGTGTCATCTCGTCCTTGTCTCTGGCTTAAATGGGGTGAGCTGGGTGTGCCCCTCCTGGATGGGGGCCCCCCATAATTGAACAGAGCCTGAGCTGTTTGAGGGGGTGGGGGGCTGTGAGAGGAGCTAGCGTGGTTTCTCTTGGGCAGGAAGAAAGTCTGGGGGGTGGCGGATGACTGTTCAGGGTGGATCCCAGGGTGGATGGCGGCTCCTGGCCTCCTGTGTCTCCCAGAAATTCCAGGATAGAAGCGAGCTAGGAGCCCCAGTCGTGGTCAGTTCTGCCCAGCCCAGATCTGGCCTCTGCTTTCTCTCTGTTCGGCAGTCAGCAGGGTGTGCTGGGCTGGGCAGAAGCTCTGTGTAGGTCCTGGTCTCCCCGGGACAGTTTCTGGACCATCCTGGTCTCTTCTCAGCGGCCGTGGGACAGAAAATGTACTGAGGTGGACTCCGTGTTTTCTGAGTAAAGACGAGACCCCCTTCTAAAGTCCTCATGGCCCCTTCCAGAGGGAGCAGACCAAGTGAGGAGTATCGCTTAGAAAGCAACATGGACGGCTTTCCTCCTAACAGCACCGGGCGTGGGGTTTTTGGTTGTGAAAGCCACGTGCAAGCGGGCCCACGTGTGCAAGCGTGCCACGAGATCCTCTGCGGTGTTGAGCCCGCGGGCTGCAGGGCTGTGTTCTCCAGGACGGGCCCTGGTCCATGGAAGCGGTTTCGTTTCCTGACACTCTGGTCGGAGAGGTCTTTCTCGATGGGGACTCCCGGTTTAGCAGAAACTCTTGTTCTTCTCAGCTGGGCTGTTGCGGTTTCATGTCTTTCTTACAGTCGCTCTTTTTTTTTCCTTCTGTTGTGAGGCTAGGAAACTTGCAGTTTTATTTCCACGGGGGAGGGGTTGCACTGATGGGGCTCGGCATCAGATGTTGGGGGTCCCCGGTGGCTCAGATGGTAGAGGATCTGCTTGCAGTGCCGGAGACCCAGGTTTGATCTCTGGGTCGGGAAGGTTCCGTGGAGAGGGATGTGGCAACCCGCTCCAGTATTCTTGCCTGGAGAATCTCCATGGACGGAGGAGCCTGGCGGGGCTGCAGTCCGTGGGGCCGCAGAGGCGGATGCATGGGGACCACTGACGCTTTCACCGCAGGTAGCTGAGGTGGTGAACTGTCTGACTTGGAGAGTTTTGCTCACTCAGCAGAGAGGTGCAAAGATCCCAGCGGTGGCTCGTTTCTGGAGGGATCACGGAGGTCGTTTTGCGGTCGTGTTTTATAGGGTGACTTTGTTCCCCGAGGCCGAGCGCAGGCTGGGCGAGGCTGCGGTACAGGCTAGCTGCAGACAGCAGGAGCCGGCCACGCTCGTGTTTCCAGCCTTCAGAGTCACCCGTGCGGTGGCATCCCCCACCTGGGAAGCGGATCTTCAGAAGAGCCTCACGCATCCCCGGGGGGTGCAGAGACCCCCGCCCACCTTGCTCCCATCAGAGTTGGGACCCCTGACCAGCTGCCCCTGACTGCAGGCACTTGCGTGCTTGGCCATGAAGTCTGTTCCCAGTGGGGCCATCTGGACTCTGAAATGGGAAGCGGTTGGTGTCTAAGCTCGCAGCCACCCCCGCCCTGCTGGTAACTCCCCCAGCCCAGTGTTCCCACCGGTGGGTTTCACTGCTAATGATCCCCCAAGTCAACGGGGGACCCCAAGCCCTGAGTCCCAGTGTCGCTTACAGACAAGCCGACTTCCATGACAAACATACGTTTGAGGCACTTTGCTCTGTCTTTTTTTTTTCTCCCCCCCACCCCAACTTTGGGAGGTTGGGTCGGCGGAGGGGTTATCCGTGGACAAGCTCGACATTAGAAAAAAAAAACTGGTGCCTAATTTATTAAAAATTAGCTTAGGAATATGCTGACTTTTCAATACACGTGAACACACGATGCAATTTATAAATGTTTTATTGAAATTTGATATTTAACGAGAAGCCGGTTGAGGAATGTAGAAGAGAATGTTCAAGTTGCAAAGCTATTAAAACGCGCTATTTATTGAGAGGCGATGGTTTCCCCAAGCCAGCCCCGCAGCACGAACTCCCGGGTCCGAGAGGGACTCGCTCCTTTGCCCCTTGGGAGTAGGTGTATGTGGATGTTATTTATTTCTCCCCCACCCCCTTTGGTTGAAAGTTCCTAAATGTGTGCTATCTTAATTATGTTGAGTGTAAATTGACGTTGCCTTGCCTTTATTTTTATATATTTTTTAAGCCTGTTGCTTTTTACCCCCCGGCCCTCTCTCCTTTCTTCCCTGAATTTACGAGCAGCGATGGTAATTTAGGACACAGCGCCCGGGTTTGGGTTATGCATACAAGGTGTGTCTGGACCTACGCAGGTTTTCAGGGATCGCTCAAATGAAATCACACAGCACCTCCCACCAACCCCGCAACCCCGCTGTTGTGGGGTGAAAAGGAAAACACGCCAAAGGTTTTCTTGGCTGTGCTCGCCGGCAACCCACCCACCCACCCCGACCCCCCACACAAAATGCCCTTAACTTTAGTTCTACTTACAAAGTGTATTTTGTCAAACCATATAGGATGAATGTACATCTTGTAAAACGGAGATATAAATAAACTTATAAATATTTGTATTCAAGTGTTAAAAAAAATTCGCACCTCTCCCCACAGGAGACTGGTGTGGGTGGGTAGTGGGGTGGGGGCCGGTGAATTTCCGAGTCGGCGGAGGCTGAAAGTTTTGTTTTGGAGGGGACAGCAGTGTGTGTGTGTGTGTGTGTGTGTGTGTGTCTGGTGGCCGTGTGGCTTTCCCTTCACGACTGCTTCCATAACCCTGACCTCGAGGAAAGGTGCGTTCCACCCTCCTCTACCCCCCGGAAAAGTGGGGAAAGAAAAGCGAGAAGAAAAAAAATTCCCCACTGGCATTCAGGTCCAGATTGGAGGCAGAACAGCCAGGGGACTTGAAAGCCTGCTTGCTTTGGTTTCCAGTTTAAAATGACCCTTTTGTGCGATTTCTTTGGGGACTGTGTGCGAGATCTCCACCGTGGCTTTGCACTGATGGTGGAGTCCTTTTGGGAAAAAAAAAAAGAATAAATGAAAAAAAAAGCAACACTAAAAAAAAACGCGAGACCTTTTTTTTGGGGGGGGGCCTGTTCTTTTTATCTTGTTCCGGAGAGGATCGTTAATAAGGTGATGTCTTCTGTGTAGATTAAAACCCACACGTGGGGAGGAAAGGGCAGGAGATGTGGGGTGGTGGGGAGCCGCCTGGGGGTCCAGGGAGGCTGTGTGAGCTGGAGCTGAGGGGCTGGGGCCTGCTCGTTTGGGGGGCCAGGGTGGGGGTGACCCTCCCAAGGGAGTATCCATCATCGCCCAGGTGTGCCCAGAGCAGCTTGGATCCTCTCCTCTCGTTCTTGGTCCCAGAAACCTTCTCAGACAAGGATGGGAGTTCTAAAGGACCTTCCTGTTGGATGCTGCTGCTGCTAAGTCACTTCAGTCGTGTCCGACTCTGTGTGACCCCACAGACGGCAGCCCACCAGCCTCCGCCGTCCCTGGGATTCTCCAGGCACGAACACTGGAGTGGGTTGCCATTTCCTTCTCCACTGCATGAAAGTGAAACGTGAAAGTGAAGTCGTTCAGTCGTGTCTGACTCTTCACGACCCCACTGACGGCAGCCCACGCTGAGCATCGAGTAAATAACTTTGGAAGTTTCGTTTTTGTTTCTGACTTGGACGCTGCAAGAGTGGTCCTTGCCCAGAGCCCTTTCCCACAGGCCTGTTTTGTCCTGGCTGTAGGAAGCAGGGGGCCCGTGTAGGAAGTCATTGACCCTGGCTGTAGGAAGCAGGGGGCCCGGCTCATTGACCTGTGGGCGGCCCCAGGGCACGGCCTTGGACCGGTTTCTGATGGTTGCATTCAGCACCTGTATCCCAGGCTTCCAGGTCAATCTGTCCGTTTTGGGGAGCAAATGCAGCCAGCTTTGTTCAGGCTCTCCTAAGTGGCTTTGGTTGTGTCCGACTCTGTGACCCCATGGACTGCAGCCCACTAGGCTCCTCTGACCCTGGGATTCTCCAGGCAAGAATGCTGGAGTGGGTTGCCATGCCCTCCTCCAGGGGGACAGGCTAGTCTCCATGAGATGTAATCGGCACCGTGATTTGGTTGTTCAGAGAACCATCCAGCTGTGTTCAGCAAACACCTTCACCCTGTTTCACATGAAGAGACCCGTTTCTCTTCCACACACACTCACTCTGCTGCCAGATGTAACCAATTGACATGGAGCTGACTCCGTCCTTGAGACGTTCCTGGCAGAGCTGCGCCTGAAATGTCAGTTTGTCTGTCCTTAAGACGTTCCTGGCAGAGCTGCGCCTGAAATGTCAGTTTGTCGGCCGTGAATTTCTTTTTTTTCCTTTCTCCCCACTGTGGACTGTGCTGAGCCTGTTCCTTGGATTCAAACTGAGTTTTGTTTTTCTTTCTAAATGCTTTTGAGTCGCCCACACGGACACACCCTGCAGAAAGATGGGGCTGGGGGGTTTCTGGACGGCCGGACAGCCGTTTCTCAGGACCCGGTTCTCAGATCCGTACGCTGAACACGAAGGCGCGTTTGCTCTGCGTCCTGTGTTTGTGTGTCCAGGTTTCCGAGGCTTCTGCTGGGGGGTTGCGAGGGGGGGGTGCTCAGCCCCTCGTAGTCAGCCATAGGAAGCAAAAACCACGGACCGGCCGACAGACACACCCTGGCGCTTGCCAGAGCACTCTTGGAGCAGTTGTTGGGGGAAAAAAAAAGTCGTTTTCGATTTCACCAGCACGTCTGTCTCTTCACACGGAGACCGAGCGCCGACGAGAAATGGTGGTTCCCTGCCTCCAATCCCGTGGCCCTTTCCTGATTTTATGGGTGGTTTTTTTTAAATGACTCCATTCTTTTTTGTTGAAATGCTGACATTCTTTGAATAAAGGCAGATTCAGAGTGCCTGTTGCTGAATCTTACTTGATTGCATGTCAGCATTTTGGAATTTTTTTTTTTTTTTCAATCAACATGATGGATTTTTTTTTTAAGCCGTTGATTGAAATGATGAGGTTTTTCTTCTTAGTGTATATTTGCTTCTGTTGTTTAGCTGCAATCACAGAGGATGAGCTTAAAGTCCTGAAAAGGGCTGGCTTTAGTTGGTCCATGGGTGTGTCGGGTAAACGCACGGTTATTTCAGCAGACACGTGAGAGGGAGTGGAGACCCCATGGGCGTCTGTCCTGGCGTCCCCTCCTGGACAACCTTGTCCTCTCTAACCCTGACCCTGACCCAACCCTAACCCTAACCCTAACCCTGAGCCCAAGAGGTGCAGCGAAGTCGGGCGGAACCTCCAAGCGAGGTTGTCCCAGTTGGAGGAAGCAGGTTACCGCCCCAGGCTGTCCACGTCTGAAGAGACACAGGGTGTTTGCAGTGTTTAATAAAAGCGCCCTCCTGCAGCAGGCTGTTTTGAGAGTGGGCTGGAGGGGGATAGAGGTACTGTGGTTCAGACACGCGGAAGCAGTTGAGGCAGAGAGCCCTTTCCAGAAGCTGTGTCTGAGTGGCCCACCTCAGACAGGGAATGCGTGAAGGGTGTTTCTCACTCAAATCGAGGGCAGCTGGTCCGTGCTCAACTCTGGGGTCTCCAGACCCAGCACACGGCCTGCTCCTACTTTTGTTCCATTTTCTTGAGATGAGGACCCCACTCTGGGCAGCAGAATGTGGGCGCTCACGGGGACGGGCAGGTCGCCCTCTATCCTACGGACTCTGGTGACGTACAAGCCGGTTTCCTTCCGGAAGGATGGTGAGATTTCCACACGGGTGACTTGAAATGATGTCTTATCATCAGAGCTAGTTATGCAACATCTGGAGAAGGAAATGGCAGCCCACTCCAGTATTCTTGCCTGGCCAACCGCATGGACAGGGGAGCCTTGTGGGCTACCGTCCGGGGGTCCTAAAGAGTCAGACAGGACGGAGCGGCAACAACAACAAGCTTTTAACAACTGTTGGGAAAATACCTTATCGTCCACGCACGCACACATCCGCAGACACACACACAGGAGAGAAACGAATTAGAGTAGGATTACGTTGTGTGCTCAGCAAGTTCAGTGAAGTACGACCTTGATTTGACGCGTACGTTGGCGGACGAATGTGACTTTGGGAAACGAGCCGGGCAGGGACCCACACCATCCACTCAGACGGTTTCTGCGGATCCGGGGCTCCAGGTGACTGAGTGTCAGAGTGGAGACGTGGATGCTGAGCTGAGACTCGAGGGCAGGACTCGGTTACACCGTGAGAGCTGCGGGTGAACCCAAGGTGCAGGGGGTTGGACAGATGCGTGTCCTATTCTCAGCACGTTTTGGAGAGTGTGTGCTGGTTTGGGTCATTTTCTGGGGAAACTAGAACGTGTGTTGTTTCTGCTCCTCGGCAGAGGGTGAGGGGAGAATTCTACAGAGGAGCGCAAGAGAGGGAAACCGCCGTCTGGGAGGAGCCACGTGCCTCCTGCCCTTCCTCGGTCGCCGAGGGATCTTGTGCAGTGACTGAGGTCAGGTGGCCAGCAGCGTGTCCGGCCGTGCGGGACCACGGGGCGTGCCCTTCGTTTTCTCCAATTCAAGGGAAGCTTTCTACGTCTGCAGACAGGGCTCCGGAAGACACAGTCAACGCCGATAACGCTGTAGATGCCCCGAGCCTCTCTCTGAGGTTCCTGACAAAGCTTATCCAAGGTGAAACGCTACATAAGAAACTGCTGGATATTTAAGCTGAAATCTCAGGGAACCATTAGGCACAAGACTCTGAGTGGGGACACTGTACTAGCCACGTCTGTGCAAACGATGCCAACGGACGCCTCTCCTCCCAGCAGCTCAGCTCGAGATCCCTTCTTCTCCTCTGACAGAGATGCCGGCAGCGCTCACCTGAGTTCCAGGTGAGACCCTGCCCCGTTGCCGACTTGCATCCGATTCAGGCCTGCTTTCCGCTGGGACAGTGTGTGGGGTCCCCGGGACCCAGGATCACAGACCAGTGACTTCAAACCAGAAGCATCCATCCTCCCCCAGCCCTGGGGACCAGACGTCTGAGCTCAAGGGTTCCCAGGGCAGAGCTCTGTCCGGAGGCTCCAGGGGAGGGTCCTCCCCGCCTCTTCCGGCTTCTGGGGGCTCCGGGCGTCCATCCCTGGGCTGGTGGCCGCCTCCCTCCCGTCTCCGCCTCCATCTCCACGTGGCTTCTTCTCTGTGTCCGTGTCTGTCATGTTCTGTGTCTTATAAGGACGCTGACCCTGGGTTTAGGGCCACCTCCATCCAGGAGGACCTCATCTCAGACCTTCACTCCATCACATCTGCAGAGCCCTGATTCCACATCAGGTCCTATTTGCAGGCTCCAGCCCTCTCATTTCAAGGGGTTCCTGTCTGGGCGTGTGTAGGTAATCGTGGCTCCCCAGGACTGTGGTCGTACCTCTGGGCTGCTGGTTCTCCGACCTGGGTGAACCTTCACCGAGGTTGAAGGAAGAGGTGACAAGTCACTTATTTCTGAGACTTTCCAACACCCGGATTTCTGGACCCAACACACGGCAGGGCTGAGGCTGAGAGACGGGGCTCCGTGAGAAGGTTTTGAGCCTCAGGGAAGTGGGGTCTTGGACCTTATTGCCTGGGAACTTTGCTGGGACTCTGAGCTCCTTACTGAAAGGAAAGAACAGACAGAATCAGCACGTGGTCTGCACGGGGAGTTTCTGCATCTTGGCTTAGAACACGAGGGCTCATTTCTGCTTAATATGTAATATATGTTCACGTATATAACGGCTCACTCATTCCTGCTTAATGTGCACTTCAGAGAAAGGCATAGAGACAGAGGAACCGGGTCGTGTGTGTGTGTCTGTGTGTGTGTGTGTATAATATATATGTGTGTGTGTGTGTGTGTGTGTGTGTGTGTGTTGTTTAGTCGCTAAGTCATGTCCGATTCTGTGAGACCCCCACAGACTGGAGCCCGACAGGCTCCTCTGTCCATGGGACTCTCCAGACAAGAATACTGCAGTGGGTTCCCATTCCCTTCTCCAGAGGAGTTTCCTGACCAAGGGATCAAACCCCGGTCTCCTGCATTGCAGGCAGATTCTTTACAGCTAAGCCATTGTATACATATGTGGGTTTCCGTGGTGGCTCAAACAGTAAAGAATCTGCCTGCAAGGAAGGAGCCGTGGGAGATGTAGGTTCGGTCCCTGAGTTGGGAAGATCCCCTGGAGGAGGAGGGATAGCAAACCCACTCCAGTGTTGTTGCCTGGAGAATCCCATGGACAGAGGAGCCTGTTGGGTGACAGTCCATGAGGTCGCAAAGAGTCGGACACGACTGAAGCAACTTTGCAGCTTATATATGTAGTATGTGTGTGAGTGTGTGTGTCTATATATATATATATGAATTTTCAAAAATCAAAGTTCAAATGCTGTCGGGGGCACAACACTTTCTGTATGTGGGGGTTTAAATAGAGCTCTGTCCATGGGGTGCTCCAGGCAAGAACACCGAAGTGGGTTGACATTCGCTCCTTCCAGGGGCTCTTTCTGACCCAGGGCTGGAACCTCGGTCTCCTGTGTTGCAGGCAGATTCTTCACCGTCTGAGCCACGAGAGAAGCCCGTCATATGTGGAGGTGAGTGTTCAAAAAGCCGAGTGAAAATGCTCACAGCGGCCGTAGCTCTGTCTGTGTCCAGCGCTTCACGGGTACAGACGTTTACTCTCTAAATACAGCTCTTCCAGAGGCACGGCCACAGGTGGAAGTGTGCATGCTGGCTATTGATTTTCGATGTCCAGGCAGGGAGCCCCCGAGAGGGGGCGCAGAGCTGCCTCCGGGCTGGGGCGGACCCCGGGACACGGGGGCCCTTGTGTTGACATCTTCCCGGTGCCTGGTGCTGACACGGGGGTCTGTCTGGGTGGGCGTCGGGAGCGCATCTGTTCAGGAACCTCACAGCGCTGTGTTTGCCTTGTGGGGTGTCCTGTTTCTGGATGAGGACTGAGGAGCGAGACAGGTGTCTTCTCAGTTCCTCGAGGCGTCAGGGTGCTGATGTGCGCTAATGACCGAATTAGTCATGCCCTCTGGCAGACAGCCCTGCACCATCCTTTAAATCTTGATTTTTTCCCCTTCAAAATTTACTTTTTATTGGAACATAATTCCCTAAAATTCACCCAAGTGTGTGATTCAGTATTTTTTTTTTTAGCACATTCACAATGTACTGTAGTCATCACCGCTATCAAATTTCCGGAGACTGTTGTCATCTGCAGAAAGAAAAGTCTGCACCCATTAAGCACTCATTCTCCAACCCCCTCCCGCATCCTCTTCACTGCTAGGCGACCTCAGATCTCCCTCCTGTCTCTGCTGGCCTCTTCTGCACGTTTCCTCTGAACAGATCACACGCTGGGCGTCCTCCTGTGTCTGCTTGTCCCACCGAGCGGCGTGTCTGCAGGGTGCTTCCACCTTGCAGGCTGTATCAGAGTTTCACTCCTTTTCCTGGCTGTGTAATATTCCACTGTGTCCACGGACCCCATGCTGTCTGTCCATCCACCCACCCATCCATCCATCATCCATCCATCCATCCACCCACTCACCCATCAGTCTATCCATCCACCCACAAACTCACTGATCCATCCATCCATTCATCCACCCACTGATCCATCCATCATCCATTCATCCATCCACCCACCCATCAGTCTATCCATCCATCCACCCACCCACCCATCAGTCTATCCACCCACCCACTGATCCATCCATCCACCCACCCACTAATCCATCCATCCACCCACCCACCCATCAGTCTATCCATCCACCCACTGATCCATCCATCATCCATTCATCCACCCACCCATCCATCCATCTGTCCGTCCACCCACTGATCCATCGTCATCCATTCATCCACCCACCCATCCATCCATCCAATGACATTTCTCCTGTTTCCACTTTTTGGCTATTCTGAAAATACTTCCACATACCAGTTATTGCATGGATATATCATTCCTGCTATTTTCCTTCTGAGTTCCATAGAATTTGTTACAATATAGCTTCAGTTTTATGGTTTTTTTTTTTTTTTTTTTCTTTTCTTTCTTTGGCCGAGAGGCATGTGGGATCTCAGCTCCCAGATCAGGGAGCAAGCCCGCGCCCCCTGCATTGGAAGGCTAAATCTTAACCACTGAACCACCAGGGAAGTCCCGGTAACTGTTGTTTTTAGATGCTATGCTATTGCACACTTAATGGACTACTTACAGTCTCATGTAAACATAAGCTGTAGAAGCCCTGGGAAGCCAAAAAATTCGAGTGACTCCCTTTATCACGATATTCGCTTTATGGAGGTGATTTGGAACTGAACTGGAAGGTATTTCAGAGGTCTCCCTCTATTAACGATGGTGGAAAAATACACCCCCCCCCCCCCCGCGTCTACCCTGCTGGTGAACCATCTGTTTCAATATCCCTGTGTTTTTTTCCAGGCTTTGAGCATAATTTTTACATAGTTATAATAATACTTCATGCAATTTTGGACTTTTCCCACCCAGCACATATGCGTGAGGTCGGGCGCGTTAATTTATATGAAGAAATACGACTGCCACATGGAGCCAGTGCTGGGCGCCAGCCAACACAAACATTCATTCTTTCGCAGGGAACATCTACTGGGCAAAGGGGAAAAAAAAAGTCAGCTTAAAAAAAGCCACTTAATGTGAGTGGAAAATTGAGTTAAGTTGCATGATACCACCCAGGCTGAAATCCTCAAAGAAATCGACCCTGAATAGTCATTGGAAGGGCTGATGCTCCTTCACGCTGAAGCTCCAATCCTTTGGCCACCTGATGCGAAGAGCTGACTCATTGGAAAAGACCCTGAAGCTGGGAAGGATTGAGGGCAGGAGGAGAAGAGGACAACAGAGGATGAAATGGCTGGATGGCATCACCGACCTGAGGGACATGAGTTTGAGCAAGCTCTAGGAGGTGGTGAAGGACAGGGAGGCCTGGCGTGGGGTCACACCGTGGGGTCACAAAGAGTCAGACTCGACTGAGCGACTTAGTTCGCACAGCACGTGGCGTTTTACAGGTTTCAGATGGCATCTGGCTTTCCCACAGAAGCAAGTCCATCCCGACCCATTTATTCCAGGTTGAAGATGTACAAATGTTTTCAGGTTTCCAGAATTATGTATTTCGTTTTCGACTGCCACTGAGGTGGTCGTCACACAGGAGGGAAAAATGAGGTGTTTATGCAGCAGTCGGAAGTTATGCTTATTTGTTTAATTTTTAAAAGCATTTCCCTACTTGAATGGTTCCTGTCACACAGGCCAGTGACAAAATGCTTGGCGGTTACCCTTGTCACGATTGAACAAAACGCTGCCATTCTTTCCCTCTGGGTTTTGTTTACATCGGCCGTCACTGGCCGTTCTCAGGGGATGTTTTGCTGACGGACGCTGTGGTGTAAACGGTGAAAACTGGTGGTGGATTCCGGGACTGGCCGTTTTCTTGTGCACGGGGAGTGCTTGAAAGTGAGTGGTAGTTGCTCAGTCGAGTCTGTTTGCGGCCCAATGGACTGTAGCCCACCAGGCTCCTCTGTCCATGGGATTGTCTGGGCAGGAATCCCGCAGTGGGTTGCCATGCCCTCCTCCAGGGGATCTTCCCGACCCAGGAATGAAACCGAGGTCTCCTGCATTGCAGACAGGTTGCTAACCACTGAGCCACCAGGGAAGCCCCGAGCAGCAGTGATTCTGTGTTGAAATAAGCAAGAGTGTGAGATTCTGCCACAGTGAGCATTATGGGGTGGTATTTAAGGACAGATGCTGTGGTTTAAAAACAACGCCTGGACTGTCTGTACAAGGCTCCTCTGAGCATCTTTGTCTGTCCGAGGAAGACACAGCAAAACTGGGTCTGGATGTCTGCGTGGTGAGCACCAGGAATCTGCCTCCCGCCTCTTCCTCGGGTCCATTTATCAGTGTCTGTGGGGCGAGCTCTCTGGGTCAGTGATGGCGGGCACACAGCGCCTGGCCTCCAGGCGGGCACGGACATGCAAGCGCCTTGACTTAAGAGGTGCGGACGTCTGGGGCTCAAAGACGGAGCGAATGAAGTGATGCCCAAAATCCGGCATGGTCCAGGCTCTACGAGAGACGACGCACCACGGGATGGAAGGGCCTGTGCTGGGGGTGCGAGCAAGAGGGACTGATCTACCCGTTGACTCACAATTGTGCGCATCGTGAGTTGTGAGTCAAGTTTCATTTGGGGCAAAGTGAGCACTGGAGCCCAGCAGACAGCACCTCAGGCAGCTCTGAGAGGCTGCTCCAAAGAGTCAGGAGGGAAGGTCAGTGTGTATGGGATTCTGGTGAAGGCGGAATGCATGCAATCACGCACACATTTTTGCAGAAGGCTGCTATTAGTCGTGAGGAAACCGTCATCACCATGAAGGATTTCAGTGCTTGTCCAGGGACAGAGGAGCCTAGTGGGCTGCCGTCTATGGGTCGCACAGAGTCGGACACGACTGAAGCAGCTTAGCAGCAGCAGCAGCAGCAGCTAGATACGAGGCTTCCCAGGTGGCGCTAGTGTGAAGAACCTGCGTACCAATGCAGGTAGACGGGAGAGACCCAGGTTCGATCCCGGGGTCGGGAAGATCCCCTGGAGGAGGGCACGGCAACCGCAGTCTTCTTGCCTGGAAAATCCCAGGGGCAGCAGAGCCTGGCGGGCTGCAGTCCACGGGGTCCCACAGATTTCGACATGACCGCAGCGATTTAGCATGCACACATGCACTGGACTTGAAGAGATACAGGAGTTGGGCTCCTGTACTTGCCGCCTGAAGAAACCCAAGCATCTGAAGACCTGTCCTGCCAGTTCTTCCAGAGCAGAGAAGTGTGACGGCTGCTGTCCACCCTGAGCCCCTTTCGGCAGGGGGAGGGTGTTGAAGGTCAGCACCTGCAAGAGCTCTTGATCTCGTCCTGGATGGCAGGTGCCCGTGGCAGTGGGTAGTTGGCACTTTACCCCACAGAGACTTGTCCTCAAGGGGCCAAGGCACGTGCAGATAAGGGACGACCTTGGGGCCAGGGGGCTAGAACCCTCCTCAGACTGACCTGCCCTCCTTGGAGGGAAGAGCTCGGAATGTGCAAAATGGAGTCCTGTTTCACTCACCTGGGATGAGCCCCCGGAAAGCATCTAGAAACCCACTCTGGGTTTGCCCTGAGTTCACGTCCTCGGAGCTTTCCCAGCTCTGAGGAACCTCACTTTTAGCCACGCCTCGTGTAACCTAGGGCCAAGAACCCGTCTGTCCATGTAGGAGATGTAAGAGACGTGGGTTCGATTCCTGGGTTGGGAAGATCCCTAGAGGAGGAGATGGCAACCCACTCCATATCCTTGCCTGGAGAATCCCGTGGACAGAGGAGCCTGGTGGGCTACAGTCCATGTAGTTAAAAAGGGCAGTGAGTTCGCAGGCACGCAGAACGCAGCATCTTAGTTCTCCTTCCAGGGATTGAACTTACACCCCCCTGAGCAGGAGCGTGGAGCCTTAACCACAGGACCCCCAGGGAACTCCCCATCTCTGGGCCTTTTGACATTTCCTGCAGGGAAACACACACACAGAGTAGAAGTAGTTTCAGAAGCAGGGAAGCGAGGCTGCTGTTGACCACCTCAGCTTCCCGTGCCCACCTTCCCCGGACGCCGGAGGGGACAGGGGATAGGGGTCAGCGATGCAGACGACGGGGTGGGTGTGGGGCCTTGGGAAGCAAGAGCTGATTTCCTGCGCTCACTTCAAAGGGCGCTGCTCTATGCCCACGTTATCTTCCCGAATTCCTTTCCCCCTTCCAGAATCTCTCTGTTGCCTTTTGATTCCTGCGTGAACTCCCGGCTGCACACCCGGTATTAAAAAACAGAGATGCCACAGCCGGGGAAAACACACGTCTGTCCCCTCCCTCCCGGTTTCAGAGGACCAGAAAAAAAAAATTCATAAGCAGAGCCATGCTTTTCTAATAAAAATTCATTAAATAATGGTTATAAGGGATGAAGCTCGGGCAGAAACAAAAGCAGACGATGGAGGGGTTCGCTTTGAACTGTTTTCCTGTAAAGACAAAGCAAACAACGGGCTCTGCCTGGAGCTGCCCCCCACCCCCAGGAGATTGGCTAGAAGCTGACGCAAAACTGGTTTTCTCTTACGTTCCCTGCTTCGATGCCCACAGGTGAGACTCAGAGAAGTACAGACACCCAATTACGGTTCTTTCTCTTTTTAAAAAGTTTTTTTTTTTTCCAATTAGAGGATGGTTACAATGTTGTGTTAGTTTCTGCTGCATAGCAACGTAAATCAAACTTGTGCTTAGCCGCTCAGGTGTGTCTGACCCTCTGTGATCCCATGGACTGCAGCACGCCAGGCCTCCCTGTCCATTACCAACTCCCGGAGCTTGCTCAAAGTCAGGTCCATCAAGTCGGTGATGCCATCCAACCATCTCATCCTCTGTCGCCCCCTTCTCCTCCCGCCTTCGATAATTCCCAGCATCAGGGTCTTTTCCAGTGAGTCAGTTCTTTGCATGAGGTGGCCAAAGTGTTGGAGTTTCAGCATCCATCAGTCCTTTCAATGAGTATTCAGAGCTGATTTCCTTTAGGATGGACTGGTTGGATCTCCTTGCAGTCCAAGGGACTCTCAAGAGTCTTCTCCAGCACCACAGTTCAAAAGCATCAATTCTTCTGTGTTCAGCTTTCTTTATGGTCCAACTGTCACATCCATAGATGACTGCTGGAAAAACCATAGCTTTGACTAGACAGACCTCGGTCGGCAAGGTGATATCTCTGCTTTTTAATTCGCTGTGTAGGTTGCTCACAGCTTTTTGATGAGATGGATCCCAAACACGAGATGAGACCCAAAGGGGCCTGCTGCGGTCTGGGCTCACTGGCCCCTGCAAGATGACGCCTGTGCTTATACCAAAGCCTGTGTGTGTTTCCGGCCACACAGCTGTTCTCACGTCTGACTCAACAGCAGGGCCAGGCTCGGGGACCCCGGCTCGGGGACTCCAGCGGGTCACCTCCCCTCCGTGGACCCAGGGGCTCAGCTCACGGGCTGGACTGTGTCTTCTCCTCTCCTCTCACTGCCCACACACCACCAGCTCCAGGAGGAGCAGGGGTCGTGGAAAATCCATAGAAAATTCCAGTCCAGTTCCTGGCTCCTTTTCCCTCCTCTCCCTTGATTGCCAAGTATGAGCGGCTAACTCAAGTTGACGACTCTTGGCAAAATGAATCCTGTTAACAGCGTCTTCGAGAGGACCCATCCGTCTCGAGGATTCTCTCTCGGGACCGCGGTCCGAGTTCAAGGAGGACAATGGAGGATCGTCACTCATCCGGGGACGGGGGTGAACATTAGAGTGTGTGCGTGCTTAGTCGTAAACACAGTCGTGTCCGACTCGTCTGCGACCCCGAGGACTGCAGCCTGCCAGGCTCCTCTCTCCATGGGATTCTCCAGGCCAAGATACTGGAGTGGGTTGCCATTTCCTCCTCCAGGGGATCTTCCTGACCCAGGGATCAAACCCGGGTCTCCTGCATTGCAGGCAGATTCTTTACCACCTGAGCCAGCAGGCCGGGGAAACGAGTGACCACTTGGTCAAGTTCACACAGGCGGACAGGTGGCTCGTCCCCCAGGGCAGCGAACCCGGGACTCTTACTGGACCCCTGGACCTTGATCTTGACTTCTGTTCCTATTTAGTGATCCTTTCCTTTTTAGATTTGTGTAGCTGTGTAGTTGCTCGCCAATGTTGCCTTCGTTTCTGCTGTATACAGCAAAGGGAATCAGTTACACACACACGTCTGTCCACGCTTTACAAGACTCTTTTCCCATGTAGATCATTCCAGAGTACTGAGTCGAGTTCCCTGTGCTACGCAGTAGGTGGCCACTAGTGACGTGTTTTATACGTAGTATCAGGGAGAGAGTGAGGGACACGGAAGCCTGGCGCGCTGCAGTCCGTGGGGCCACAAAGAGTCAGACTTAGCAAGTGAACAACAGCAGCATCAAACGAAAAGTGTGGACTTCCCTGGGGGCTCAGTGGGGAAGAATCCACCTGCCAGTGCGAGAAACACAGGTGCGATCCCAGGGCTGGGAAGATCCCCTGGAGGAGGGCATGGCAACCCACTCCGGTATTCTTACCCTAGGACATCCCAGGGACGGAGGAGCCCGTGGCGGCTACAGTCCAGGGGGTCGCAAAGAGTCAGACGCGACTGAGCGATGAACAACGACCATTATCTCCTCGGGACACCCATGAGCAGTCCCGCCTCACCCCTGGGGAGCTGGCCTCAACCCCCATCTGGGAAGAAGGGAGGAGACTGGCATTGCTCCTGAGAAGAACTGGAGTCAAGTGTTAGCAGCTGGTCCTAAGCTTACTGAGGCCAGGTCCTGGGAAGACTTGGTGGGATGTCTGTGGACGCCAAGGTGCTGGGCGTGGTGTCCCCAGCGGACTTTACAGGCGGCTCTAGTGGTGAAGAATCTGCCTGCAGTGCAGGAGGCCAGAGTTCACCCTGGGTCGGGAAGATCCCCTGGAGGAGGAGGGCGTGGCCACCCACTCCAGTATCCTTGCCTGGAGAATCCCATGGACGGAGGAGCCTGGCAGGCGACAGTCCGTGGGGTCGCAGAGTTGGACACGACTGAAGCGACTTAGCATGCGCGATGGGGTCCCCAGGAAGGGCTGGACTGCGTGGGACACTCCAGGTAGGCACACAGGGGGGTCCATGCTGGTGTCCTGATGAGACCAAGGTCACTCCCGAAAGAAGACAGATGGACTGAGGTAGCCCAAGATCGGGATGTTGACGCGGGGGCAACCTCCAGCCCCAGGGGGAATAGAGACCCCGAGAATGGCTGGAGTTCCTCCCGGTGCTTGTTCCTACACCGACGGGCCCTGGGAATGGCATGCGTGTCTGAAGCCAAACCCTGCACCTCCACTCACCACCATTCCTGGGTCTCCTCTAAGAGAAACCCGCACCATTTCTACAGGGGGGGGGCGTTCAGCCAGCGTTCACGAGGGGCTCTCCGAGACTATCGGGTTCACGCCTGCCGGCTGGGGGGAGCAGGCTGAGATCGAGGAGCCACCTGAGTCCCGTTTGCAGAGCTGGGAGGCCCGTGCATCAGCCCACAGGGCCGTTGACCAAGCGTCCACCCCCAGGACACGCCGCCAAACATGATGAAGGCCGAGTGCTTTAAGCAGCTGTTTTCCCCTGTGCTCTGGTGGAAGGTGAGGGGAGATGCTGGGGGCCTGGGGGCTCCCTGCCGCTGCCAGTCTCAGTCTCAGGACAGACGGGCTCCCCGCGTCGCGTCTCTGCTCGGCGATTACCACGTCACAGGTACGTTGTCTTTAGTCAGGGCTTCTTGCTTCCCGCTTCAAGCACTCACGCGTGTATCTGCGGTATCTGCGGATGTATGGTGTGTGTGTGTGAGTGTGTGCACGTGTGTCTGTGAGTCTGAGTGTGTGTGTGTGGGTATGAGTGTGTGTGTAAGTGTGCACATGTGAGTGTATACGTGTGTGTGTTGTAGTGTGTGTGTGCATGTGAGTGCGTGAGTGTGCGTGTGAGTGCATGTGTGTGTGTGCACGTGTAAGAGAGAGTGTGTGTGAGTGTGTGTGCTCAGGTATCTAGGTTCAGCATCTCTGCAGCAGTAAGGTGGTCACACCTGGCGAGGTGGGGAGTCACCAGCCATCCCTAGAAGCCCCTCCGGAGACCCGCACCTTGACACTGAGACAGATTCAGCGGCGAACAGGGACTCTCTTTGGGGAAGTCAAAGTGTCAGTCGCTCAGTCGTGTCCGACGCTTTGCAACCCCACAGACTGTCCATGGGATTGCAGGCTCCTCTGTCCATGGGATTCTCCAGGGAAGAATACTGGAGTGGGTCCCATTCCCTTCTCCAGGGGATCTTCTGCACCCAGGGATCGAACTCAAGTCTGCATTGCAGGCGGATTCTTTAGTGAGGTGCTTCCAAAAGCAGCTGACTTGGGGTGTGTCTGTCGGGGACACTGTTCCTGAGCTTCCGAAGTGTCCTGATGGAGATTTGAGAGGGAACAGTACAAACCTCCAGTGGTCACACACAGACGTGAGAGTTGGTCTGTGAAAGAAGGCTGAATGCCGAAGGATTGACGCTTTTGGAGAAGACTCTTGAGAGTCCCTTGGACTGCAATGAGATACAACCAGTCCGTCCTAAAGGAGATCAGTCCAGAATATTCACTGGACAAATCCATGTGGATTCAGAGTGGGTAGAACTGTTTAAAGCCAGCGTCACTCCAGGCAAAGGCCTTCCTGCCATCCTTCTGTGAAGCCCAGTCTCTACGGAGCTTCCTGGCAAAGCCCACATGCAACTCACGATGGCCGCAGAGAGGGGGCACTGGGCCTGGTTGTAAACCCTCCAGTGTTTCCACAGCCCCCAGCCCCGCGCTGCTGTGGCTCAGAACCTGGACTGGGGGCGTGACTCTTGGTATTATCAGTTGCCAAGCAGACTCACTGAGATCCCACCAGGCCTGGACACCAAGAGACCCTCGGACTTTTTTTTTTTTTAGGTTGTAAAATTTTTTTTCTTCGTCTGGTTCTGTTCCACCCTCGATTTGATTAATTACTGAGGTGTTTGGGAAAGCGGGGGACTGGGGGCGGCGGGCCATTGATTTACAAAGTCTGTACACGTGATTTCCTTCAAGGACTGTAAATTCATACCCAAGGAGTCGTTGGAACAAGAGCCCCGGCTCCTTCAGGCTTTGAGGTGGATTCTGAGCAAAGCCCTGGCGTTCAGGGCTTTGTATCACTGTGTCTCCCTGGTCGCTGAACCCCGGGTAGGCAAGGGCGCGAGCTAAGGGCCTGGAAGCAGACTCAAGGAGCCGTGGGAACTGCAGACACGTTTGTTATTTTTTTCTCTCCTGGTTCAGCGTCCACGAAGGTCTCGTCTCCTGGCTGGCGCAGCCTCCGTAGCACCAGAGCAGCGGTATTCCCTCCTCTCGTGGCCGCTCCAGCGGACCCAGCCGGGACGCAGCAGTCACACACCCCGCTTTCTTTCGGCGGGGCTCACACGGGCGTCCAACACAAAGAGGCCATCTCTAGGCGAGGCCCTGCTGAGGCCAGTGTGCGCTGCTGCGAGCAATCTCAGCTGTTAGAGAGGTGC
The DNA here is from genome assembly GCA_006408695.1 of Aepyceros melampus. Classification (NCBI taxonomy): domain Eukaryota; kingdom Metazoa; phylum Chordata; class Mammalia; order Artiodactyla; family Bovidae; genus Aepyceros; species Aepyceros melampus. The sequence continues at coordinate 300,875 of SJXQ01005261.1, forward strand.
TGTTTACAGACGTGCGGCAGGCCTTCCGGGCTCACTGGCCCCCTCCCCACACTCCACCCCATCAGGTTCTCGGGCCTCGCCTTTGGGCGCATTCCATCTTCTGAGATGCTCCCTTGGCGGTAACAACGCTGACCCGTGGATTGACCTCTTGCAACAGCTGTGGGTGCTACAGCAAAGAGTGGCAGCTTCAACGCAGAGCCAAACCCAGCGCCAAGTATCAGCTGGAAGTCACGTTGCACCCTTTCCTGATGGGGCTGGAAGAACCACCCACCACACCTGGCGTGCCCTCGCCTTCCAGGGCAACGTCCAGTTCACCGTCTGTCCTTGTGAGGTTGCAGGGAACCCTCCACAGGGGCGACTCCAGCCCTGCGGGGTTTCTTATTAAGGACCCACAAAACCCTCACAGGCACCGGGCCCGCCCTTTCAAGGAGGGGATTTTTTGCCGTGTTCATAGTCCACCCGCGTGATTACATTTTTCTATATCTGAGGGCACAGTCTTTATAGTACCCAGTTCTGAATCTACATCCCAGGACACCGTCTTCACCGTACCCTCTGCACAAATCAGCCCACGTTTCCCTCTGCGTATCCCTGGTGGATGCCCTGCGGGGTCTTCACCGGTCCCCCTCAGAATGGCGTCTCATGCCTTCCCTGTGTCCCCCTCCAGAAGGACTGCAAAGCCCCCTAACTGGCGTCGGGCCCACCCCCGTGCCCCAGAGTAGCAAAAGCCAAGCTCTCAAGGGCTCTCCTAGCGTTGCTGAAACTGCTTGCCCAAGTCAACCCATTCCACCTGAGTCCAGACGTCATGGCATCAGTCACGCTGGGGGCCCCTTGAGGATCCCCCCCCTACGCTGGGCCATCGACTGCTCACACTTCACTCTCTACTGGACAACGTCCTCGCTGCCAAGCGGGGACCCGCTCATAACCTTCCTCGTCACGGCCTCTTACCGCCTCGCCATCAGAGATGCTGAGTTCTCCAGGGCCACGGGGTTCTTGCTTTAAAGCCAGTACATGTGGCTCTGGTTTTTCCAAGCATCTCTGCCCCTGGTGCCTCAGCCTGGCATCACGGAGTGCTCTGTCCGTACTCACCTTCAGGCCAGTCCGGAAAACCCACCCCCACGGTGCCAGCGGCGGTCCCTGCTGCTTGTTTGGCAAACAGGAACTCACCGCCCGTAAAGCCTTTTCCATGCTGTCCGAGGAACCGTCCACCACTTCCCAGTCTCCCACCGAGAGAACCTTGGCCACTGGGTACCACGCGCTCTGTGCTGGCGGCTGGCTTCCTCCATCCAGGGGAGCCGAGGCTCCCCTGCCTGCTGCGTATCCTGCCGACGACGCCAGCTGTACCGCTGTATCTCCCCGTTCGCTGAACCCAGGGTGGGCAAGGTGCACACTAAGAGCCTGGAAGGAAGCTCGAGGAGCTGCAGGAACTGCAGACACATTTCTTCTCTCCTGGCTGGCGCAGCATCCGTAGCAGCAGACAGGCTATAGTCTCTCCTGTCGTGGCTGACCCAGCAGATGCAGCCGGGCCCCAGCACGAAGGCCCCTGCTTGCTCCTGGTGGAGCTCACACAGGCGTGCCACACAGAGTACTCCGTGACCGAGCGAGGACCTCAGACGCCCATGCGCAGTGCTACACACGATCTCAGCTGTTGAGCTCAGTTCACTTCAGTCGCTCAGTTGTGTCCAACTCTCTGCGACCCCATGGACTGCAGCACACCAGGCTTCCCTGTCCATCACCAACTCCCAGAGCTTACCCAAACTCAGGCCCATCAAGTCAGTGATGCCATTGAACCATCTCATCCTCTGTCCCTCCCCTTCTCCTCCCGCCTTCAATCTTTCCCAGCATCAGGGTCTTTTCAAATGAGTCAGCTCTTCGCATCAGGGGGCCAAAGATTTGGAGTTTCAGCTTCAACATCAGTCCTTCCAATGAACACCCAGGGTTGATCTCCTTCAGAATGGACTGGTTGGATCTCCTTGCAGTCCAAGGGACTCTCAAGAGTCTTCTCCAACACCACAGTTCAAAAGCATCAATTCTTCGGTGCTCAGCCCTCTTTATAGTCCCAACTCAGCTGTTACATAGTCACTATTTACAAAACGTGGGGCCAGGGAGCCTGACCGTGCCATCTTGGCTAATTTGCCCTCTCCACACAGGCTTGATGACCTGTCTCAACGCGGGCGGTGTGGGTGCGTGTTGGGCTCTGCGCCGAGGCATTGGGGCTGAAATCCTGCCCCTTGTTTTGTTTCTCTCTCTCTCTTTTTTTTATCCTGTTATTTGACACTGTGGCCTCTTGGTTGAGGTTGGGAGCAAGGGTAAAAATCAGCTCCGTTGTGGAGATTTGGTGATAAACTGGTTCAAATGAGGTTGAAACTGGGAAATCTTTCCTCTGGGCAGAGGCATATGGAAACTCACCTACAGGCAGTGCTGTGTCCGGCTTCTTTGGGTCTTCCCTAACATGTTCCTTTAGGCCAGGGGTCCCCAACCCTGGGGCTTCCAGGTGGCGCTAGTCGTAAAGAGCCTGCCTGCCAGTACAGGAGATGTAAGAGACAGTTTCCATCTCTCGGTCGGGAAGATACCCTGGAGGAGGGCACGGCAACCCACTCTAGTGTTCTTGCCTGGAGAATCCCAGGGACACAGGAGCCGGGGGGGCTACAGTCCATGGGGGTGGACAGGATTTAGCATGCATGCACACGTGCCCTTGACTGTGGGATCTAAGGAAGCATTTTATACCCAGGGCATGCCGTGACTTTGCACACAAAGAATTCGAGGGTGTCCCCAGAGTCACAGCTCATTAGGGGTGATGTGTAAGGGTCGGCGACTCCTTGCTGGGCTCCTGGCCCCTGCCCCAGGAGCACTGAGGGGACGAAATGTTAGAGTAACAGAGAGGTCTCAGCAATGCCCCCGGGGGATTAATGCAGAAATGCCAGGTGGAAACTACTACTCAAGGCGTGCGCTCGGCCAGTGCACAGGACTCAGATTCCGTCCGGGGCACACGACTGGAGAGATCCTCAATCAGGGCTTCAGGAAGATTGTCAGGCAGCCTCCTGGCCTCGCAGTTCTTGGGGGAGCGCTGGGTGCGACAGACACAGGCAAGGACCTTGCTTGCATTGATTAAAAACGACTGGTAATAACGGCAAGAGGGTGCTCACAGCCCTGGACCATGTGTCTCTGATTTCCAGGGGGTCAAGATCCATTAATCTTCCCCATGTACTTACAGCTCCGTGCCAGTTTACCTTTAAAAGGACACGGTTTGATGAAGGCTTGAGGTAAATTCCCTCCACTGTAGGGCAACCTCTCTCTCTTGCCCTAAGACATTCGACGGATGGGGTGGCGTGCCACGAGTGTCCTTTGGTGAAGATAAAATGGAATTCACTATTTACGGACATTTTGCAAACAGAGTCAGCATGATACAGATGATGCATTTTGCATTTTTTTTTTCTTTTCAAAGCGGTCTCTTGGTGATCTGATTATTTAGCCATTTTTGCAGAAGGTTGTCCGGCCCAAATCCATCCCTTCTTCTTTTTGCTGAGCACAAGATTATGCTGTGTTTTGCGGCCGCTTCTGTGTTGGGTTTTGTCCTGTGGCTGAGTTCTTGGTGGTGAAACAGGAGTGGAAGTGACCACAGCCCCAGCTGCATCTGGCCTTTAAGACAGGGTCTTCTCTGCACACTGTTCTCTGCTCACAAGATGGAAAAGCTGGAGACAAACTTCCAGCCACCAAGACCACCATGGAGAAGTGTGAAGGGCTGGGCGGACAGAGCGGGCAACCCGAGTTCCTCAGTGGCTGTGTGGAGCAGATGCCTGTCCCCACGCACGGCTCCCTCTGAGCTGTGGAGAGAGACAGAGAAAGACACTTTGGGTTGTTCCTGCATCCATGTAGGACACAGACTAGGACTCCAAGCCCTCTTCTTGTGTTTGAAGTGAATGCAGGCTGACTGTTCCTGCAACTCACACTGTCAAAGTGAAAGTCGCTCAGTTGTGTCTGGCTCTCTGCAACCCCCTGGACTGTAACCCACCAGGATCCTCTGTCCATGGGATTCTCCAGGCAAGAATGCTGGAGTGGGTCGCCATTTCCTTCTCCAAGGGATCTTCCTAACCCAGGGGACGAACCTTGGTCTGCCTACATTGGAGGCAGAATCTTTATCGTCTGAGCCACCAGGAAAGCCCCCGAGGACAGAATTAATTTCAGCCAAACAGTGTGCAGGTTTTGAGGGAAGGGTGGATATCTAAGTCTGCTTTTATATCTCTTCTGTCTCAAAGGATCTGCTCATTTTATCGGAAAATCATTGCTAATTTTATTTTCTGTTTTGTATAATCCTTTATTTTAAAAGAGACTGTTTGCCACTCAGAGGTTGGGCGCAATCCAGGGCTATATCTGTCTTCAATGTAACTAGCTTCCTGCCGCAACTCTGCCTGCTGAAGGCATGCTAAAGTAGGGAGATCACCATCCTGGCGGTCATGTGTGTGCCCCTCGAAGACACCCTACAGAGACCAGGAAGTCAGCCTGGCACTGCAGCCTGAGTGTCTCACCCCCGGGCATCACTGCTAACCTGAAATTACAGTAGGAGAGGCCACTTCAGCTTCAAGCCCCCTCCCCCAAGTTCCAGGAACCCGGGAGACAGTGATGGGTGAATGACTCTTCCCAGACATGATGCTGCACAGGCCGTCTGCACAGAAAAGAAACCATCTCACCCTCATACGCGATGTGTGTGTCACCTTCAATCCATATTTGGAAGCCCCGGTTCTCCATGGGATGGTGTTAGGAGGTGGTTCTTTGGGAGATGTCTAGGGATAGTTGAGGTCATGAGGGTGGGGTCCCCCTGATGAGATTAGTGTCCTTGTAAGAAAATCCAACCAGTCCATCCTGAAGGAAATCAGTCCTGGGTGTTTATTGGAAGGACTGATGTTGAAGCTGAAACTCCAGTCCTTTGGCCACCTGATGTGAAGAGCTGACCCACTTGAAAAGACCCTGATGCTGGGAAAGATTGAAGGTAGGAGGAGAAGGGGACGACAGAGGATGAGATGGTTGGATGGCATCACCGACTCGATGGACATGAGTTTGAGCAAGCTCCCAGAGATGGTGAAGGACAGGGAAGCCTGGTGTATTGTAGTCCATGGGGTCACAAAGAATCGGACACGAATGAACGACTGAACAAGTGAATAATGGCTCCATCTCCTCTCTTCTCTGTGTGTGTGGGTGCTGATTGCTGAGTTCTCAGCCCAGGACGTCTCAGAGATGTACAGAAACTTAAAAAGAAAGTATCCCCACCCACCCCCGCCCCAGCCCCTGCTGTTTTCTCCA